>CAJYYI030000224.1:177500-180000 GCA_913789915.3 Sphecodes monilicornis
GCAAATAATGGCCGAGCGTACTACTCGGAGCGGTGCGCTCCGAAAATTTTCTAAGTCCCGCGGCACATTCATCGACGTATGAAACTCTTTCAAAATTTATTTTTCACGAATTTCAACAATATCAATCGATTAAACGGTGCGTTTTAAGACACATATTGAAAATGCAGACTGCTCCGATGCGTACTTTCGGAGTAATAATTTTTGAAACGGAGCAGCGATCGTTCTCGCGGCGTGCTCCGAAAATTTTCTAAGTCCCAGCGGCACATTCACCGACGTATGAAACTCTTTCAAAATTTATTTTTCACGAATTTCAACAATATCAATCGATTAAACGGTGCGTTTTAAGACACATATTGAAAATGCAGACTGCTCCGATGCGTACTTTCGGAGTAATAATTTTTGAAACGGAGCAGCGATCGTTCTCGCGGCGTGCTCCGAAAATTTTCTAAGTCCCAGCGACACATTCACCGACGTATGAAACTCTTTCAAAATTTATTTTTCACGAATTTCAACAATATCAATCGATTAAACGGTGCGTTTTAAGACACATATTGAAAATGCAGACTGCTCCGATGCGTACTTTCGGAGTAATAATTTTTGAAACGGAGCAGCGATCGTTCTCGCGGCGTGCTCCGAAAATTTTCTAAGTCCCAGCGGCACATTCACCGACGTATGAAACTCTTTCAAAATTTATTTTTCACGAATTTCAACAATATCAATCGATTAAACGGTGCGTTTTAAGACACATATTGAAAATGCAGACTGCTCCGATGCGTACTTTCGGAGTAATAATTTTTGAAACGGAGCAGCGATCGTTCTCGCGGCGTGCTCCGAAAATTTTCTAAGTCCCAGCGGCACATTCACCGACGTATGAAACTCTTTCAAAATTTATTTTTCACGAATTTCAGCAATATCAATCGATTAAACGGTGCGTTTTAAGACACATATAGAAAATACAGACAGCTCCGATGCGTACTTTCGGAGTAATAATTTTTGAAACGGAGCAGTCATCGTTCGGCAAGACAAGTTCCCAGCGGCGTATTGCTTTCGTACCAACCTCCGATTTGCACGACAAGTTGCCAGCGGCGTATTGCTTTCGTACCAACCTCCGATTTGCACGACAAGTTGCCAGCGGCGTATTGCTTTCGTACCAACCTCCGATTTGCACGACAAGTTGCCAGCGGCGTATTGCTTTCGTACCAACCTCCGAATTGCACGACAAGTTCCCAGCGGCGTATTGCTTGAGTAGTAACCTCCGATCTGCACGACAAGTTGCCAGCGGCGTATTGCTTTGGTACCAACCTCCGATTTGCACGACAAGTTCCCAGCGGCGTATTGCTTTCGTACCAACCTCCGATTTGCACGACAAGTTGCCAGCGGCGTATTGCTTCAGTACCAACCTACGATTTGCACGACAAGTTCCCAGCGGCGTATTGCTTTCGTACCAACCTCCGATTTGCACGACAAGTTGCCAGCGGCGTATTGCTTTCGTACCAACCTCCGAATTGCACGACAAGTTGCCAGCGGCGTATTGCTTCGGTACCAACCTTCGAATTGCACGACAAGTTCCCAGCGGCGTATTGCTTTCGTACCAACCTCCGAATTGCACGACAAGTTGCCAGCGGCGTATTGCTTCAGTACCAACCTACGATTTCCACGACAAGTTGCCAGCGGCGTATTGCTTTCGTACCAACCTCCGATTTGCACGACAAGTTGCCAGCGGCGTATTGCTTTCGTACCAACCTCCGAATTGCACGACAAGTTCCCAGCGGCGTATTGCTTCAGTACCAACCTACGATTTGCACGACAAGTTGCCAGCGGCGTATTGCTTTCGTACCAACCTACGATTTGCACGACAAGTTGCCAGCGGCGTATTGCTTTCGTACCAACCTCCGAATTGCACGACAAGTTGCCAGCGGCGTATTGCTTCAGTACCAACCTACGATTTGCACGACAAGTTGCCAGCGGCGTATTGCTTTCGTACCAACCTACGATTTGCACGACAAGTTGCCAGCGGCGTATTGCTTTCGTACCAACCTCCGAATTGCACGACAAGTTGCCAGCGGCGTATTGCTTTCGTACCAACCTCCGATTTGCACGACAAGTTCCCAGCGGCGTATTGCTTCAGTACCAACCTACGATTTGCACGACAAGTTGCCAGCGGCGTATTGCTTTCGTACCAACCTACGATTTGCACGACAAGTTGCCAGCGGCGTATTGCTTTCGTACCAACCTCCGATTTGCACGACAAGTTGCCAGCGTCGTATTGCTTTCGTACCAACCTCCGATTTGCACGACAATCTGCCAGCGGCGTATTGCTTTCGTACCAACCTCCGAATTGCACGACAAGTTCCCAGCGGCGTATTGCTTCAGTACCAACCTACGATTTGCACGACAAGTTGCCAGCGGCGTATTGCTTTCGTACCAACCTACGATTTGCACGACAAGTTGCCAGCGGCGTATTGCTTTCGTACCAACCTCCGAATTGCACGACAAGTTG
>CAJYYI030000224.1:195000-200000 GCA_913789915.3 Sphecodes monilicornis
AAACTTTTTTAATAATGTTCTTAAACGATTTTTAATGTTAGATCATGTAACAATTAGTGTTTTAACAACAAATATCGTAATAAAAATTCGTTCTGAAGCATATTAACAAAAATAATTGCAAATAATGGGCGAGCGTACTACTCGGAGCGGCGCGCTCCGAAAATTTTCTTAGTCCTCACGGTCAAGAGTAAACTTTTTTAATAATGTTCTTAAACGATTTTTAATGTTAGATCATTGTAACAATTAGTGTTTTAACAACAAATATCGTAATAAAAATTCGTTCTGAAGCATATTAACAAAAATAATTGCAAATAATGGGCGAGCGTACTACTCGGAGCGGCGCGCTCCGAAAATTTTCCAAGTCCTCACGGTCAAGAGTAAACTTTTTTAATAATGTTCTTAAACGATTTTTAATGTTAGATCATTGTAACAATTAGTGTTTTAACAACAAATATCGTAATAAAAATTCGTTCTGAAGCATATTAACAAAAATAATTGCAAATAATGGGCGAGCGTACTACTCGGAGCGGCGCGCTCCGAAAATTTTCCAAGTCCTCACGGTCAAGAGTAAACTTTTTTAATAATGTTCTTAAACGATTTTTAATGTTAGATCATTGTAACAATTAGTGTTTTAACAACAAATATCGTAATAAAAATTCGTTCTGAAGCATATTAACAAAAATAATTGCAAATAATGGGCGAGCGTACTACTCGGAGCGGCGCGCTCCGAAAATTTTCTAAGTCCCGCGGCACATTCATCGACGTATGAAACTCTTTCAAAATTTATTTTTCACGAATTTCAACAATATCAATCGATTAAACGGTGCGTTTTAAGACACATATTGAAAATGCAAACTGCTCCGATGCGTACTTTCGGAGTAATAATTCTTGAAACGGAGCAGCGATCGTTCTCGCGGCGTGCTCCGAAAATTTTCTAAGTCCCAGCGGCACATTCACCGACGTATGAAACTCTTTCAAAATTTATTTTTCACGAATTTCAACAATATCAATCGATTAAACGGTGCGTTTTAAGACACATATTGAAAATGCAGACTGCTCCGATGCGTACTTTCGGAGTAATAATTTTTGAAACGGAGCAGCGATCGTTCTCGCGGCGTGCTCCGAAAATTTTCTAAGTCCCGCGGCGCATTCACCGACGTATGAAACTCTTTCAAAATTTATTTTTCACGAATTTCAGCAATATCAATCGATTAAACGGTGCGTTTTAAGACACATATAGAAAATACAGACTGCTCCGATGCGTACTTTCGGAGTAATAATTTTTGAAACGGAGCAGCGATCGTTCTCGCGGCGTGCTCCGAAAATTTTCTAAGTCCCGCGGCGCATTCACCGACGTATGAAACTCTTTCAAAATTTATTTTTCACGAATTTCAGCAATATCAATCGATTAAACGGTGCGTTTTAAGACACATATAGAAAATACAGACTGCTCCGATGCGTACTTTCGGAGTAATAATTTTTGAAACGGAGCAGTCATCGTTCGGCAAGACAAGTTCCCAGCGGCGTATTGCTTTCGTACCAACCTCCGATTTGCACGACAAGTTGCCAGCGGCGTATTGCTTTCGTACCAACCTCCGAATTGCACGACAAGTTCCCAGCGGCGTATTGCTTGAGTAGTAACCTCCGATCTGCACGACAAGTTGCCAGCGGCGTATTGCTTTGGTACCAACCTCCGATTTGCACGACAAGTTCCCAGCGGCGTATTGCTTCAGTACCAACCTACGATTTGCACGACAAGTTGCCAGCGGCGTATTGCTTTCGTACCAACCTCCGATTTGCACGACAAGTTGCCAGCGGCGTATTGCTTTCGTACCAACCTCCGAATTGCACGACAAGTTCCCAGCGGCGTATTGCTTCAGTACCAACCTACGATTTGCACGACAAGTTGCCAGCGGCGTATTGCTTTCGTACCAACCTACGATTTGCACGACAAGTTGCCAGCGGCGTATTGCTTTCGTACCAACCTCCGAATTGCACGACAAGTTGCCAGCGGCGTATTGCTTCAGTACCAACCTACGATTTGCACGACAAGTTGCCAGCGGCGTATTGCTTTCGTACCAACCTCCGATTTGCACGACAAGTTGCCAGCGGCGTATTGCTTTCGTACCAACCTCCGAATTGCACGACAAGTTCCCAGCGGCGTATTGCTTCAGTACCAACCTACGATTTGCACGACAAGTTGCCAGCGGCGTATTGCTTTCGTACCAACCTACGATTTGCACGACAAGTTGCCAGCGGCGTATTGCTTTCGTACCAACCTCCGAATTGCACGACAAGTTGCCAGCGGCGTATTGCTTCAGTACCAACCTACGATTTGCACGACAAGTTGCCAGCGGCGTATTGCTTTCGTACCAACCTACGATTTGCACGACAAGTTGCCAGCGGCGTATTGCTTTCGTACCAACCTACGATTTGCACGACAAGTTGCCAGCGGCGTATTGCTTTCGTACCAACCTCCGAATTGCACGACAAGTTGCCAGCGGCGTATTGCTTCAGTACCAACCTACGATTTGCACGACAAGTTGCCAGCGGCGTATTGCTTTCGTACCAACCTACGATTTGCACGACAAGTTGCCAGCGGCGTATTGCTTTCGTACCAACCTCCGATTTGCACGACAAGTTGCCAGCGTCGTATTGCTTTCGTACCAACCTCCGATTTGCACGACAATCTGCCAGCGGCGTATTGCTTTCGTACCAACCTCCGAATTGCACGACAAGTTCCCAGCGGCGTATTGCTTCAGTACCAACCTACGATTTGCACGACAAGTTGCCAGCGGCGTATTGCTTTCGTACCAACCTACGATTTGCACGACAAGTTGCCAGCGGCGTATTGCTTTCGTACCAACCTCCGAATTGCACGACAAGTTGCCAGCGGCGTATTGCTTCAGTACCAACCTACGATTTGCACGACAAGTTGCCAGCGGCGTATTGCTTTCGTACCAACCTACGATTTGCACGACAAGTTGCCAGCGGCGTATTGCTTTCGTACCAACCTCCGAATTGCACGACAAGTTGCCAGCGGCGTATTGCTTTCGTACCAACCTCCGATTTGCACGACAAGTTCCCAGCGGCGTATTGCTTCAGTACCAACCTACGATTTGCACGACAAGTTGCCAGCGGCGTATTGCTTTCGTACCAACCTACGATTTGCACGACAAGTTGCCAGCGGCGTATTGCTTTCGTACCAACCTCCGATTTGCACGACAAGTTGCCAGCGTCGTATTGCTTTCGTACCAACCTCCGATTTGCACGACAATCTGCCAGCGGCGTATTGCTTTCGTACCAACCTCCGAATTGCACGACAAGTTCCCAGCGGCGTATTGCTTCAGTACCAACCTACGATTTGCACGACAAGTTGCCAGCGGCGTATTGCTTTCGTACCAACCTACGATTTGCACGACAAGTTGCCAGCGGCGTATTGCTTTAGTACCAACCTCCGAATTGCACGACAAGTTGCCAGCGGCGTATTGCTTCAGTACCAACCTACGATTTGCACGACAAGTTGCCAGCGGCGTATTGCTTTCGTACCAACCTACGATTTGCACGACAAGTTGCCAGCGGCGTATTGCTTTCGTACCAACCTCCGAATTGCACGACAAGTTGCCAGCGGCGTATTGCTTTCGTACCAACCTCCGATTTGCACGACAAGTTCCCAGCGGCGTATTGCTTCAGTACCAACCTACGATTTGCACGACAAGTTGCCAGCGGCGTATTGCTTTCGTACCAACCTACGATTTGCACGACAAGTTGCCAGCGGCGTATTGCTTTCGTACCAACCTCCGATTTGCACGACAAGTTGCCAGCGTCGTATTGCTTTCGTACCAACCTCCGATTTGCACGACAATATGCCAGCGGCGTATTGCTTTCGTACCAACCTCCGAATTGCACGACAAGTTCCCAGCGGCGTATTGCTTCAGTACCAACCTACGATTTGCACGACAAGTTGCCAGCGGCGTATTGCTTTCGTACCAACCTACGATTTGCACGACAAGTTGCCAGCGGCGTATTGCTTTCGTACCAACCTCCGAATTGCACGACAAGTTGCCAGCGGCGTATTGCTTCAGTACCAACCTACGATTTGCACGACAAGTTGCCAGCGGCGTATTGCTTTCGTACCAACCTACGATTTGCACGACAAGTTGCCAGCGGCGTATTGCTTTCGTACCAACCTCCGAATTGCACGACAAGTTCCCAGCGGCGTATTGCTTCAGTACCAACCTACGATTTGCACGACAAGTTGCCAGCGGCGTATTGCTTTCGTACCAACCTACGATTTGCACGACAAGTTGCCAGCGGCGTATTGCTTTCGTACCAACCTCCGAATTGCACGACAAGTTGCCAGCGGCGTATTGCTTCAGTACCAACCTACGATTTGCACGACAAGTTGCCAGCGGCGTATTGCTTTCGTACCAACCTACGATTTGCACGACAAGTTGCCAGCGGCGTATTGCTTTCGTACCAACCTCCGAATTGCACGACAATCTGCCAGCGGCGTATTGCTTTCGTACCAACCTCCGAATTGCACGACAAGTTCCCAGCGGCGTATTGCTTCAGTACCAACCTACGATTTGCACGACAAGTTGCCAGCGGCGTATTGCTTTCGTACCAACCTACGATTTGCACGACAAGTTGCCAGCGGCGTATTGCTTTCGTACCAACCTCCGAATTGCACGACAAGTTGCCAGCGGCGTATTGCTTCAGTACCAACCTACGATTTGCACGACAAGTTGCCAGCGGCGTATTGCTTTCGTACCAACCTACGATTTGCACGACAAGTTGCCAGCGGCGTATTGCTTTCGTACCAACCTCCGAATTGCACGACAAGTTGCCAGCGGCGTATTGCTTTCGTACCAACCTCCGATTTGCACGACAAGTTCCCAGCGGCGTATTGCTTCAGTACCAACCTACGATTTGCACGACAAGTTGCCAGCGGCGTATTGCTTTCGTACCAACCTACGATTTGCACGACAAGTTGCCAG
>CAJYYI030000224.1:205000-212500 GCA_913789915.3 Sphecodes monilicornis
CGCGGACAGTGTCGTTCTTTGAGCCGGTGCAGGATGCTCGGCCACCAGACGTTATCGAAGGCTCCCGATATATCGAAGAGAATTCCAAGAGCATATTTGTGTTGTGAATCCTTAACTATTGTTCTCATTCTGATAATGGCATCCGTCGTAGATTTGCCTTCTCTGAATCCAAATTGTTGGTCCGATGAAAAGTGTGGGTCCTTTAGGAGTGGTCGCAATCTGAGTACTATAAGTTTCTCCAAGCACTTTCCAATTACCGGCAGAAGACATATGGGTCGGTATGAGCTTGTTAGGGAGTCATCCTTGTCAGCACTTTTCAGCAGGGCTCGAATAGAGCCCTTCTTCCAAGCACTGGGGAAGACTCCGTTCTTCAGGCAACTATTGAAAAGTATCCTGTAATGGTCAAAGAGCGTTCCATACGCTACCTTGACCACTTCCACCTCAATGAGGTCCAGTCCCGGGGCTTTCCCGTTTCTGAGGCTGGTAATAGCCTTTTTGACCTCATCGCTGGTGAATTCTGGTGCGTCGTCTGTGTCCGGCGGTCTGAGACAATTCGCTCTTCTGTCTCTCTGAGTGTCGGTTACGTCGTCTGGGTCGTCGGGTACCAGTGCGTTAAGTAGCTCCGTAGCAGAATGGTTCCAGGTCGTAGGTTGAATTAGTGCCGTAGACGTGTAAGTGGAAAGTGCCTGTTCTGGAGTAACTTTTTGCATACATAGCCGGTAGGTCATTCCCCAGGGGTTGGAATTTCCATCCTCCGTGACGAATGCCTGCCAGCTGCTATTTTTGGCTCTATGGATTTCTGCAGTGTATTCTCTTCTGATGATACGGTAAGTCCTCTTCTTCTCCTGTCTGGCGGTTGGGTCTCGTTCGAGTTGAAACATTTTCCTGGCCTTATACGTGCTCTTCTTTAGATGCGTAAGCTTCACGGTCCACCAGGGGACAGATCTACTGCGTCTCTTCCTGGTTTGCAGCGTCGTTTTGCAGGTGTCGATTACGCAGCAGCTAATAGCTTTTGCGAGATTCTCCACTTGCACTCTGCTTCTGATCTCTTGTGGGAGCAGGATTCTTTCAGCGTTCCTTTCGAGAACTCTGCTGAACCTGTTCCAGTCTGCTTTGTTGGTCTTGAAACGTGGCATCTGTGTAATAGTATTGTAAGATTCGTTGGAACGGATCTTGAAAGTAATTAAATTGTGGTCGCTTGTTGTCCATCCCTCTCTGACTCGCCAGTCCTTTATCATTCTGACCGCAGCCTCAGTGGTGAGGGTTACGTCGATGTTCGAGCTGCCCTGTTGATTGCGGTAGGTAGGTGGATTTCCTGGCTCGTTCATAACATAGAGGTTAAGCTCTGCTATTTCCTCTTCGAGTCGTTCCCCTCGCTGATCTACGCACTGGCTGTACCAGAGCGCAGATTTGGCATTCACGTCGGCTGCGATGATCAGTTTCTCGGATGGTAATGTCCTTACGATTTTCTTTATAATTTCGATGTACGGCTCGATGTCGTGTGAGCACTGGAAATATATGGACGCGAGGTAGAAGTTGCCTGTAGCACCGGTGATCTCTACACACGTGCAGTGATCATTGCTAAGGTAGGCGAGCTTCAGCACAGAGAGCGATGGATTTTTCACAATAATTCCTGAGTAGACCTGCTCTCCTGGTTTTCCGCCGTGGCATTGTAGAACTCTGTTACCGAATCCTATGAATTTTCCCTTGATATTATAGGGCTCTTGCATCAAGAGCACGTCGAAATGTTTTTCGTCCAGCAACCTGGCTGCTTCGAGTGACACTGTTTGCGATCTTCGCATATTAAGCTGAGCAAACCTGATTTCCTGCATGTGAGAGTTGTTGGGTCTATCGACCATAGTCAATTCGCGCAACGACCTGATTTATCGCACTTATATATGCGGGGCACTCATTGTCTTTTACACTATGATTGTGCGGTTTTCCAACTTTTTTGCAGTTTGAACACACTGCGTCCGTCTTCTTCTTAGGGCAGTCCTTGAAGCTGTGTCCTTGAGATGCACAGTGGCCGCATACGTCCTTCTCACTCCTGCAGTGCTTGGACGTGTGTCCGTAGCCCTGACATTTGTAGCAGCGAGTAGCTGCTACGTAATCCTGGAAGGAGCAGCTGGCGAATTCTATAAAAATTCGTTCCCGCTTGTTCAGGTGCTCCCTGACCTTGTTGGAGACCTCTAAGATCACATTACAGGTCTCTCTCTCCTTGTCGCCGGTTTTGAAGGCCACTTTCATCTGTTGCCTGAAAGTTTCCCTTTCCTGGGTCGGTACTTCGTTCTGTGCAACGATTTTTTCCAGGAGATCGTCGTCTGAGGATCTCGGAGCCCGGTATATTATGATCCGCGGGCTTTTTTTCGCTGGCGCTGCCACCGTGAATCCGGCTGCTGCCAGCTTCTTGTTTGCCATCAGATTTCTGATGTCGGTAGACCTGGCTGTCTCGATCAGAATGCCGTTTCCTTGAATCTTCCTGACATTCTGTACCTGAAGCCCCTCCGCGGATGGAGAGATCATTTTGAGCACCGCTTCCTTCGTTTGCTCACTGGAGGTAAAACTCTTATCGTCTTTCGGCCGAATCGTTATTACGCTCGGCGGGTCCTGCTTACGATTTGACATTGCCGCAGCTCTCGAGGTAATGCCAACTCGTTCCGCGTATGTAAGGGGCCTCTGCGTTGTGACGGGAGCTGCTTTCTGGCCGGCGCTTTCCAGGGTTTGTATCTGCCCTTCCAGATAACTGTTTCTCATCAGGACATCTGCAACAAGGCTCTGAATGTCCATGAAATTTTCTAAGACCTTACCTTGTATCGCTGGCTCAATTGGTGTCCTCTGGTTATTAAGGACCGATTGCAGGTTTCTCCAGATGCGGTCCGCCTTCTCCTTGAAACTCTCGCTCTTTACGGGCGCCGTCAATTCTCTGCAGCACTGATTCTGCTTGCAGCATTCTCTCTCTAAGGGCTCCGGGTTGGTGTTTGTATCCTCTTCGGCCTCTGTACAGGAGTCGCTCGAGTCTTCGATTTCCGTGGAAGATTCCACGTAACTTTTCCTCAGTTTCCTGTTCTTCTCCTTGGTCGAATCGGAGTCTTCTCCTTGCCTCTGCCTCTTGAAGGATTCCTTTTCCGTTTCCATTGGAACGGATCCTGTTGTGATGGTCTGGTTTTTCCCCTTCGACTTCTTCTTCTCCTCCTTAGGTTTGGATGTCGCACCAGATTCCTTTTTGGTCTTCGAGCCGGACTTGATTGGAACCGGGATGTTGCCGCTGTTTCTGCCTGATGACGACATTATAATGTTCTAGCGCTTGCCCGTCCGGGCGGCGCAATCGTCTTTTTGAATTGCCCGCGCTGTAATGGCGGCTCGAGCTTTGCCGAGCGGCCGCAAGATGGCGCCCGCGATGGCGTCCCTCCTTGGCGGGGAGATGGCGTCCAAGATGGCGGCCAACTGCCCGTCAATATTATTTTCGTCAATAAATGACTATTGTCTCTATGTATCGTCTTTAAACCACTTGCGTTCTATACAGCAAGAGTGCTGACACAGGCACAAATGGATGCAACACTTTCACAACGACTGGAGTCCGGATATATCCGATCGAAGAACCGACGCGTCACCGCGGCTTGCCGCCAACCGACGCCAACTCGATTTTTCCGAATAAGTCTTTCCACAGTCGTCTGAACGCGAAACTTTTTCGTATGAGTGCTCACTAGCACTAATACTATACTCTGAATAACTTTAATTAATTATTCCTGAAGAATTTACCACTTAAAAAGCACTCGAAATACGGAGCGACGTGAAGACGCGTGTGTACTCTGCGCCACCTAGCGGTGAACCAGTCAGTAGATAGGGACATTTAGTCTTGCCCACCCCCCTTTTTCAAGGGAGGATGCTGTACCTCGAGGTTTCCCTCATACCAGCGAAGGCTACCTTCTAACTAAACAGCTACGAAGGGGTAAGTCCGTAGATGTTATGAACTTCGGACTGGAAAAACCCCTTTCCTCACCGTTGAAGGATCATCAGAAAGGGTAGACCGTCCCGTACGGGAAGTAACTCGACTTAGCCGCTTCTTCGTCGGCACGACTCCAAGGAGCCGTACCGCCGTCGAAGCGTTTCCAGCGGGGGCCACGGGGAGGCGGAGTTACCAGCTTAACGCTCGGTCTCATGCAGGTTGGCTAGGAAATGCCGTTCGCCGTTAACACCCTGCGATCACGGTACCAAAGTTGGTGGAGGTGCCGCCTGCGCGGATCGTCAGGGTGGAGTTTAAATATATTTTCTTTAAGTGCCATTTATTTCAGTACCAAAGTCAATGCGGCTGAGGCATGTTTCCATCGCATGTTTATATGCCGGGCAGTTTGTTTCTCTTATTCCGTGATTTGCTGGTTTACCAGCCCTCTTGCAGTTAACGCAAGTAGGTTTTTCTTCCTTACTCGGGCAATCCTTGTATTGGTGCCCGTCCTTTCCACAGTGTCCACACGTGTCTATCTTTGCTTTGCAATATTTTGCCACGTGCCCAAATGACTGGCATTTGAAGCAGCGGCTCGCGACTATGAAGTCCTTGACACCGTGTGCATTAAAGCCGATAAATACTCGGTTCCTTCCCAGAAGGATTTTCCGAGTCTCTGCGGACACTTCGGCCACCCAGTTGGTCGTATCCTTGTCCTTTCTTCCTGTTTTGAAGAGGAGTTTGAACTCCTCTTCAAATTTTTGCTTTCTGACCTCTTCGAGGTTTTGCTTATGAACTGCGTTCGTAACTTCCGCTTCTGGCATTTCAGAAGGGATTCCGTAAATTATTATTTTTGGCTTCTTCTTAGGAAGAATGCCAATTGTTATATTTGCCTTCTTTAGTTTTTCATTACCAAGGACTTGCTCAAGGTCCTTGTGAGAGTGTGTTTCAATTAAAATTCCGGAATTGCCTATTTTCCTCAGATTCCGTATTTTAATATTTTTCTCTGTGGGGTTCAGTGTTTTAATCAGTAAGGCTTTAGTGCCTTCACTGTCTTTGATCTTACTTTCTTTGCCAGGGTAGATTGCTGCCACTGGCTTAGTTTCCTTAAAAGTTGCCTTCTTTGTGATATTTTTGGTTTTTCTGTTCGTTTTAATAATCTGTGAATAGAGCGTTGGCTTGGGGATCGAGACCTCCGGGCCGCTGCTCTGTTTAGTTGCAATTAGGTTATCCAGCTTTGCAGAAAGCTGATTGAACTGATCCTGAAGGGATTGCTCTTTTTCAAGTAACATAATTTTTGTTTCCAGTTCTGCATTTTTCTGGGCAAGTTCATCCTTTAGATCCTCCATGGCAATGAGTTCTAAATTCGTAGTCTTTGCTTGGTCCTCTATTTCATTTAATATGTACGCTGCTTCTTCAAGCTGCGTTTTTGACAACGCCAGGCTCTTGAAGAACCTACGTAGTCTCTCTGCCGGATAATATCCGTATTCGTCATCCTCGTCGAGCACAATTGAATTTGCTGAGTCTACAGGAGCGTCGGCCTTACCAAAGACAATGCCGGCTGCGTCCTCTTTAACAAATTTTGCAGGTGACTCATCTGAGTCACTTGAGTGGTCCTCTTTATTCCTTTTGATGCCTATTATTATCTTTTGCTCTACTGACGATTTGCCAGATCTCAGTATCGCTGTGTTCGCATCAAATTCCGTATCGGAGTCAATTTCCGATTGAGAAACAATAGCTTTCTTCCCTTGTTTCTCGATATTCTTTTTCTCTTTCTCTTTCGAATCTCTCTTCTTCTCTTCCTTTACCAAAGTTTTTGAATTTTCTTTCACCTCTTTCTCAACTTTTCCGCCGAACATCATCTTTAAGTTTTTGTTAAATTTGGTATCCATATTAAAAAGCTTTGTCTTCATCTCGCTGCGTGTCCCGGCCTCCACGGACCCTCAAATGGAACCTGCCTACTGGTCAGGTTAGGACATCACCCAAGACATAGTCCGCGGGACATCCAGATCATCTGGCAAGCAGAAGACCTTAGAGCCCACTTCCTCCCCCGACAGAACGCCGGTCGCTAATGCAGCGGTCCGTTCCGAGCCGATTGACTAGGATAGGGGTTTCTCCTAGCCGCCCATCTAGCCGAAGCGGAGGCCAAAGGTACGTGTTGGGGACGTCTCACCCGCAGGAGAGGGCCCCCTCAGATCCCAGGATCCTCGTTTCCGACGACAAGGGTCGCCACGCACGGCAAACACGTGGGAGACGTGGACTTGGAGTGGTTATCTCCTCCACTCTGCTGCTGAGGCCACGGTGCCCGTGTTTTCGACTATACGAAGTATTCCGTCGTACGTCACTTCACGCAGGAGCCCACTCCTAGGAGTGGACCGCGGTGACGTAGCGTTCGGCACGTTCGCACGCCGCTACCACTGTCGACACGCTCGTAAGAGCCCAACAGACTTTCGCACCAGAGCCATCGTCGGTTACCCGAAGGTTTTCCAGGGCCCACCGCGTGGAGGGGAGGTTGATGCACCAGGGAATAAAACCCTGGCCGTTTGAGCCCCAGTAGATAGGGACAGAGGGAATCTCGTTAATCCATTCATGCGCGTCACTAATTAGATGACGAGGCATTTGGCTATCTTAAGAGAGTCATAGTTACTCCCGCCGTTTACCCGCGCTTTTTTGAATTTCTTCACGTTGACATTCAGAGCACTGGGCAGAAATCACATTGCGTCAACACCCGTGGGGGCCATCGCAATGCTTTGTTTTAATTAGACAGTCGGATTCCCCTAGTCCGTGCCAGTTCTGAGCTGAGCGTTGAATGGCGGCCGAAGAGGACGACCGTTCTAGACGGAAGCCTCGCAGCAAGGAAGATCCGCGGGAGGCCAAGGCACGGGACCGAGCTCGGATTCCCACGACAAAAAGTCGTGTTGCACCTCGCCCAGGCCCGGCACGTCAGCCAGACCCGCTTCCCGACCAAGCCCGACACGCCCCGCTCCTCAGAGCCAATCCTTATTCCGAAGTTACGGATCCAATTTGCCGACTTCCCTTACCTACATTAATCTATCGACTAGAGGCTCTTTACCTTGGAGACCTGCTGCGGATATGGGTACGAACCGGCGCGACACCTCCACGTGGCCCTCTCCTGGATTTTCAAGGTCCGAGGGGAAGATCCGGACACCGCCGCAACTGCGGTGCTCTTCGCGTTCCAAACCCTATCTCCCTGCTAGAGGTTTCCAGGGAACTCGAACGCTTATACAGAAAAGAAAACTCTCCCCGGATCTCCCGACGGCGTCTCCAGGTCATTTTGGGTTACCCCGACGAACACTCTTACGAGGGCCCGAATGGTATGCGGTTCCGCTGCCGGGTTCCGGAATAGAAACCGGATTCCCTTTCGCCCGATGGGTGTGTGTTATTCTCTAATTTAGAGACACCTCATCTACATAGGATTTCTCTTAGGGCTTAGGATCGACTGACTCGTGTGCAACGGCTGTTCACACGAAACCCTTCTCCACGTCAGTCCTCCAGGGCCTCGCTGGAGTATTTGCTACTACCACCAAGATCTGCACCGA
>CAJYYI030000225.1:0-25580 GCA_913789915.3 Sphecodes monilicornis
ATGTACCAGAATGTACTAGAATATACTAGAATATACCAGATTATACTAGAATATACTACAATGTACTGGAATATACTAGAATAAACCAGAATATACAAGAACATACTAGAATATACCGGAATATACAAGAATATACTAGAACATAGTAGAATATGCTAGAATATACCGAAATATACTAGAATATACCAGAATATACTAGAATATACTAGAATATACTAGAATATACTAGAATATACCATAATATCCTAGAGTATACTAGAATATACCAGAATATACTAGAATATACTAGAATATACTAGAATATACTAGAATATACCATAATATACTAGAATATACTGGAATATACTAGAATATACTAGAATATACTAGAATATACTAGAATATACTAGAATATACCAGAATATACTAGAATATACTAGAATATACAAGAATACACTTGAATATACAAGAATATACTAGAATATACCAGAATATACTAGAATATACTAGAATATACTAGAATATACTAGAATATTCCAGAATATACAAGATTATACTAGAATATACTAGAATATACTAGAATATACTAGAATATACCATAATATACTAGAATATACTGGAATATACTAGAATATACTAGAATATACTAGAATATACTAGAATATACCAGAATATACTAGAATATACTAGAATATACTAGAATATTCAAGAATATACAAGATTATACTAGAATATACTAGAATATAGCAGAATATGCTAGAATGTACTATAATATACTAGAATATACTAGGATATACCGGAATATACTAGAATATACTAGAATATACCAGAATATACTAGAATATACTAGAATATACTAGAATATTCCAGAATATGCAAGATTATACTAGAATATACTAGAATATAGCAGAATATGCTAGAATGTACTATAATATACTAGAATATACTAGGATATACTGGAATATACTAGAATATACTAGAATATACTAGAATATTCCAGAATATACAAGAATATACTAGAATATACCAGAATATCCTGGAATATACTAGAATATACCGGAATATACAAGAATATACTAGAATATACTAGAATATACCAGAATGTAAAAGAATATAATAGAATATACTAGAATTTACTAGAATATAATAGAATATACCATAATATACTAGAATATACAAGATTATACTAGAATATACTAGAATATAACAGAATATGCTAGAATGTACTAGAATGTACTAGAATATACTAGAATATACCAGATTATACTAGAATATACTACAATGTAATAGAATATACTAGAATATACGAGAATACACAAGAATATACTAGAATATACCGGAATATACAAGAATATACTAGAATATAGTAGAATATGCTAGAATATACCGGAATATACTAGAATATACTAGAATATACTAGAATATACCAGAATGTACTAGAATATAATAGAATATACTAGAATATACCATAATATCCTAGAATATACTAGAATATACTAGAATATACCAGAATATACTAGAATATACTAGAATATACTAGAATATACTAGAATATACTAGAATATACTAGAATATACCATAATATACTAGAATATACTAGAATATACTAGAATATACTAGAATATACTTGAATATACCAGAATATACCATAATAAACTAGAATATACTAGAATATACTAGAATATACTTGAATATACCAGAATATACTAGAATATACCAGAATGTACTAGAATATACTAGAATATACCATAATATACTAGAATATACCATAATATCCTAGAGTATACTAGAATATACCAGAATATACTAGAATATACTAGAATATACTAGAATATATTAGAATATACCATAATATACTAGAATATACTAGAATATACTAGAATATACTTGAATATACCAGAATATACTAGAATATACTAGAATATTCCACAATATACAAGATTATACTAGAATATACTAGAATATAGCAGAATATGCTAGAATGTACTATAATATACTAGAATATACTAGGATATACTGGAATATACTAGAATATACTAGAATATACTAGAATATACTAGAATATACCATAATATACTAGAATATACTAGAATATACTAGAATATACCAGAATATACCGGAATATACTAGAATATACCGGAATATACAAGAATATACTAGAATATACTAGAATATACTAGAATATACTTGAATATACCAGAATATACTAGAATATACTAGAATATTCCACAATATACAAGATTATACTAGAATATACTAGAATATAGCAGAATATGCTAGAATGTACTATAATATACTAGAATATACTAGGATATACTGGAATATACTAGAATATACTAGAATATACTAGAATATACTAGAATATACTAGAATATACCATAATATACTAGAATATACTAGTATATACTATAATATACTAGAATATACTGGAATATACTAGAATATACTAGAATATACTAGAATATACTAGAATATACTGGAATATACTAGAATATACTAGAATATACCAGAATATACTAGAATATAGTAGAATATACAAGAATACACTTGAATATACCAGAATATACTAGAATATACTAGAATATGCTAGAATATACTTGAATATACCAGAATATACTAGAATATACTAGAATATTCAACAATATACAAGATTATACTAGAATATACTAGAATATAGCAGAATATGCTAGAATGTACTATAATATACTAGAATATACTAGGATATACTGGAATATACTAGAATATACTAGAATATACTAGAATATACTAGAATATACCATAATATACTAGAATATACTAGTATATACTATAATATACTAGAATATAATGGAATATACTTGAATATACCAGAATATACTAGAATATACTAGAATATACCAGAATATACTAGAATATACTAGAATATACTAGAATATTCCAGAATATACAAGATTATACTAGAATATACTAGAATATAGCAGAATATGCTAGAATGTACTATAATATACTAGAATATACTAGGATATACTGGAATATACTAGAATATACTAGAATATACTATAATATTCCAGAATATACAAGAATATACTAGAATATACCAGAATATACCGGAATATACTAGAATATACCGGAATATACAAGAATATACTAGAATATACTAGAATATACCAGAATGTACCAGAATATAATAGAATATACTAGAATTTACTAGAATATACTAGAATATACCATAATATACTAGAATATACAAGATTATACTAGAATATACTAGAATATAGCAGAATATGCTAGAATGTACTAGAATGTACTAGAATATACTAGAATATACCAGATTATACTAGAATATACTACAATGTAATAGAATATACTGGAATATACGAGAATACACCAGAATATACTAGAATATACCGGAATATACAAGAATATACTAGAATATAGTAGAATATGCTAGAATATACCGGAATATACTAGAATATACTAGAATATACCAGATTATACTAATATATACTACAATGTACTAGAATATACTAGAATATACCAGAATATACCAGAATATACTAGAATATACGGGAATATACAAGAATATACTAGAATATACTATAATATACTAGAATATACCATAATATACTAGAATATACTAGAATATACTAGAATATACTTGAATATACCAGAATATACTAGAATATACCAGAATGTACTAGAATATACTAGAATATACCAGAATATACCAGAATATACTAGAATATACTAGAATATACTAGAATATATTAGAATATACCATAATATACTAGAATATACTAGAATATACTTGAATATACCAGAATATACTAGAATATACTAGAATATTCCACAATATACAAGATTATACTAGAATATACTAGAATATAGCAGAATATGCTAGAATGTACTATAATATACTAGAATATACTAGGATATACTGGAATATACTAGAATATACTAGAATATACTAGGATATACTGGAATATACTAGAATATACTAGAATATACTAGAATATACTAGAATATACCATAATATACTAGAATAAACTAGTATATACTATAATATACTAGAATATACTGGAATATACTAGAATATACTAGAATATACTAGAATATACCAGAATATACTAGAATATACTAGAATATACAAGAATACACTTGAATATACCAGAATATTAGAATATACTAGAATATACCAGAATATACTAGAATATACTAGAATATACTAGAATATTCCAGAATATACAGGATTATACTAGAATATACCAGAATATAGCAGAATATGCTAGAATGTACCAGAATGTACTAGAATATACTAGAATATACCAGATTATACTAGAATATACTACAATGTACTGGAATATACTAGAATAAACCAGAATATACAAGAACATACTAGAATATACCGGAATATACAAGAATATACTAGAACATAGTAGAATATGCTAGAATATACCGAAATATACTAGAATATACCAGAATATACTAGAATATAATAGAATATACTAGAATATACTAGAATATACCATAATATCCTAGAGTATACTAGAATATAATAGAATATACTAGAATATACTAGAATATACCATAATATCCTAGAGTATACTAGAATATACCAGAATATACTAGAATATACTAGAATATACTAGAATATACTAGAATATACCATAATATACTAGAATATACTGGAATATACTAGAATATACTAGAATATACTAGAATATACTAGAATATACCAGAATATACTAGAATATACTAGAATATACAAGAATATACTAGAATATACAAGAATATACTAGAATATACCAGAATATACTAGAATATACTAGAATATACTAGAATATTCCAGAATATACAAGATTATACTAGAATATACTAGAATATACTAGAATATACTAGAATATACCATAATATACTAGAATATACTGGAATATACTAGAATATACTAGAATATACTAGAATATACTAGAATATACCAGAATATACTAGAATATACTAGAATATACTAGAATATTCAAGAATATACAAGATTATACTAGAATATACTAGAATATAGCAGAATATGCTAGAATGTACTATAATATACTAGAATATACTAGGATATACCGGAATATACTAGAATATACTAGAATATACCAGAATATACTAGAATATACTAGAATATACTAGAATATTCCAGAATATGCAAGATTATACTAGAATATACTAGAATATAGCAGAATATGCTAGAATGTACTATAATATACTAGAATATACTAGGATATACTGGAATATACTAGAATATACAAGAATATACTAGAATATTCCAGAATATACAAGAATATACTAGAATATACCAGAATATCCTGGAATATACTAGAATATACCGGAATATACAAGAATATACTAGAATATACTAGAATATACCAGAATGTAAAAGAATATAATAGAATATACTAGAATTTACTAGAATATAATAGAATATACCATAATATACTAGAATATACAAGATTATACTAGAATATACTAGAATATAACAGAATATGCTAGAATGTACTAGAATGTACTAGAATATACTAGAATATACCAGATTATACTAGAATATACTACAATGTAATAGAATATACTAGAATATACCAGAATACACCAGAATATACTAGAATATACCGGAATATACAAGAATATACTAGAATATAGTAGAATATGCTAGAATATACCGGAATATACTAGAATATACTAGAATATACTAGAATATACCAGAATGTACTAGAATATAATAGAATATACTAGAATATACCATAATATCCTAGAATATACTAGAATATACTAGAATATACCAGAATATACTAGAATATACTAGAATATACTAGAATATACTAGAATATACTAGAATATACTAGAATATACCATAATATACTAGAATATACTAGAATATACTAGAATATACTAGAATATACTTGAATATACCAGAATATACCATAATATACTAGAATATACAAGATTATACTAGAATATACTAGAATATAGCAGAATATGCTAGAATGTACTAGAATGTACTAGAATATACTAGAATATACCAGATTATACTAGAATATACTACAATGTAATAGAATATACTGGAATATACGAGAATACACCAGAATATACTAGAATATACCGGAATATACAAGAATATACTAGAATATAGTAGAATCTGATAGAATATACCGGAATATACTAGAATATACTAGAATATATCAGATTATACTAATATATACTACAATGTACTAGAATATACTAGAATATACCAGAATATACCAGAATATACTAGAATATACGGGAATATACAAGAATATACTAGAATATACTATAATATACTAGAATATACCATAATATACTAGAATATACTAGAATATACTAGAATATACTTGAATATACCAGAATATACTAGAATATACCAGAATGTACTAGAATATACTAGAATATACCAGAATATACCAGAATATACTAGAATATACTAGAATATACTAGAATATATTAGAATATACCATAATATACTAGAATATACTAGAATATACTAGAATATACTTGAATATACCAGAATATACTAGAATATACTAGAATATTCCACAATATACAAGATTATACTAGAATATACTAGAATATAGCAGAATATGCTAGAATGTACTATAATATACTAGAATATACTAGGATATACTGGAATATACTAGAATATACTAGAATATACTAGAATATACTAGAATATACCATAATATACTAGAATAAACTAGTATATACTATAATATACTAGAATATACTGGAATATACTAGAATATACTAGAATATACTAGAATATACCAGAATATACTAGAATATACTAGAATATACAAGAATACACTTGAATATACCAGAATATTAGAATATACTAGAATATACCAGAATATACTAGAATATACTAGAATATACTAGAATATTCCAGAATATACAGGATTATACTAGAATATACCAGAATATAGCAGAATATGCTAGAATGTACCAGAATGTACTAGAATATACTAGAATATACCAGATTATACTAGAATATACTACAATGTACTGGAATATACTAGAATAAACCAGAATATACAAGAACATACTAGAATATACCGGAATATACAAGAATATACTAGAACATAGTAGAATATGCTAGAATATACCGAAATATACTAGAATATACCAGAATATACTAGAATATAATAGAATATACTAGAATATACTAGAATATACCATAATATCCTAGAGTATACTAGAATATAATAGAATATACTAGAATATACTAGAATATACCATAATATCCTAGAGTATACTAGAATATACCAGAATATACTAGAATATACTAGAATATACTAGAATATACTAGCATATACCATAATATACTAGAATATACTGGAATATACTAGAATATACTAGAATATACTAGAATATACTAGAATATACCAGAATATACTAGAATATACTAGAATATACAAGAATATACTTGAATATACAAGAATATACTAGAATATACCAGAATATACTAGAATATACTAGAATATACTAGAATATTCCAGAATATACAAGATTATACTAGAATATACTAGAATATACTAGAATATACTAGAATATACCATAATATACTAGAATATACTGGAATATACTAGAATATACTAGAATATACTAGAATATACTAGAATATACCAGAATATACTAGAATATACTAGAATATACTAGAATATTCAAGAATATACAAGATTATACTAGAATATACTAGAATATAGCAGAATATGCTAGAATGTACTATAATATACTAGAATATACTAGGATATACCAGAATATACTAGAATATACTAGAATATACCAGAATATACTAGAATATACTAGAATATACTAGAATATTCCAGAATATGCAAGATTATACTAGAATATACTAGAATATAGCAGAATATGCTAGAATGTACTATAATATACTAGAATATACTAGGATATACTGGAATATACTAGAATATACTAGAATATACTAGAATATTCCAGAATATACAAGAATATACTAGAATATACCAGAATATCCTGGAATATACTAGAATATACCGGAATATACAAGAATATATTAGAATATACTAGAATATACCAGAATGTAAAAGAATATAATAGAATATACTAGAATTTACTAGAATATAATAGAATATACCATAATATACTAGAATATACAAGATTATACTAGAATATACTAGAATATAACAGAATATGCTAGAACGTACTAGAATGTACTAGAATATACTAGAATATACCAGATTATACTAGAATATACTACAATGTAATAGAATATACTAGAATATACGAGAATACACCAGAATATACTAGAATATACCGGAATATACAAGAATATACTAGAATATAGTAGAATATGCTAGAATATACCGGAATATACTAGAATATACTAGAATATACTAGAATATACCGGAATATACAAGAATATACTAGAATATAGTAGAATATGCTAGAATATACCGGAATATACTAGAATATACTAGAATATACTAGAATATACCAGAATGTACTAGAATATAATAGAATATACTAGAATATACCATAATATCCTAGAATATACTAGAATATACTAGAATATACCAGAATATACTAGAATATACTAGAATATACTAGAATATACTAGAATATACTAGAATATACTAGAATATACCATAATATACTAGAATATACTAGAATATACTAGAATATACTAGAATATACTTGAATATATCAGAATATACCATAATAAACTAGAATATACTAGAATATACTAGAATATACTTGAATATACCAGAATATACTAGAATATACCAGAATGTACTAGAATATACTAGAATATACCATAATATACTAGAATATACCATAATATCCTAGAGTATACTAGAATATACCAGAATATACTAGAATATACTAGAATATACTAGAATATATTAGAATATACCATAATATACTAGAATATACTAGAATATACTAGAATACACTTGAATATACCAGAATATACCATAATAAACTAGAATATACTAGAATATACTAGAATATACTTGAATATACCAGAATATACTAGAATATACCAGAATGTACTAGAATATACTAGAATATACCATAATATACTAGAATATACCATAATATCCTAGAGTATACTAGAATATACCAGAATATACTAGAATATACTAGAATATACTAGAATATATTAGACTATACCATAATATACTAGAATATACTAGAATATACTAGAATATACTTGAATATACCAGAATATACTAGAATATACTAGAATATTCCACAATATACAAGATTATACTAGAATATACTAGAATATAGCAGAATATGCTAGAATGTACTATAATATACTAGAATATACTAGGATATACTGGAATATACTAGAATATACTAGAATATACTAGAATATACTAGAATATACCATAATATACTAGAATATACTAGTATATACTAGAATATACTAGAATATACTGGAATATACTAGAATATACTAGAATATACTAGAATATACCAGAATATACTAGAATATACTAGAATATACAAGAATATACTTGAATATACCAGAATATACTAGAATATACTAGAATATACCAGAATATACTAGAATATACTAGAATATACTAGAATATTCCAGAATATACAAGATTATACTAGAATATACTAGAATATAGCAGAATATGCTAGAATGTACCAGAATGTACTAGAATATACTAGAATATACCAGATTATACTAGAATATACTACAATGTACTGGAATATACTAGAATAAACCAGAATATACAAGAATATACTAGAATATACCGGAATATACAAGAATATACTAGAATATAGTAGAATATGCTAGAATATACCGGAATATACTAGAATATTCCAGAATATACTAGAATATACTAGAATATACTAGAATATACTAGAATATACCATAATATACTAGAATAAACTAGTATATACTATAATATACTAGAATATACTGGAATATACTAGAATATACTAGAATATACTAGAATATACCAGAATATACTAGAATATACTAGAATATACAAGAATACACTTGAATATACCAGAATATTAGAATATACTAGAATATACCAGAATATACTAGAATATACTAGAATATACTAGAATATTCCAGAATATACAGGATTATACTAGAATATACCAGAATATAGCAGAATATGCTAGAATGTACCAGAATGTACTAGAATATACTAGAATATACCAGATTATACTAGAATATACTACAATGTACTGGAATATACTAGAATAAACCAGAATATACAAGAACATACTAGAATATACCGGAATATACAAGAATATACTAGAACATAGTAGAATATGCTAGAATATACCGAAATATACTAGAATATACCAGAATATACTAGAATATACTAGAATATACTAGAATATACCATAATATTCTAGAGTATACTAGAATATACCAGAATATACTAGAATATACTAGAATATACTAGAATATACTAGAATATACCATAATATACTAGAATATACTGGAATAAACTAGAATATACTAGAATATACTAGAATATACTAGAATATACCAGAATATACTAGAATATACTAGAATATACAAGAATACACTTGAATATACAAGAATATACTAGAATATACCAGAATATACTAGAATATACTAGAATATACTAGAATATTCCAGAATATACAAGATTATACTAGAATATACTAGAATATACTAGAATATACCATAATATACTAGAATATACTGGAATATACTAGAATATACTAGAATATACTAGAATATACTAGAATATACCAGAATATACTAGAATATACTAGAATATACTAGAATATTCAAGAATATACAAGATTATACTAGAATATACTAGAATATAGCAGAATATGCTAGAATGTACTATAATATACTAGAATATACTAGGATATACCGGAATATACTAGAATATACTAGAATATACCAGAATATACTAGAATATACTAGAATATACCAGAATATTCCAGAATATGCAAGATTATACTAGAATATACTAGAATATAGCAGAATATGCTAGAATGTACTATAATATACTAGAATATACTAGGATATACTGGAATATACTAGAATATACTAGAATATACTAGAATATTCCAGAATATACAAGAATATACTAGAATATACCAGAATATCCTGGAATATACTAGAATATACCGGAATATACAAGAATATACTAGAATATACTAGAATATACCAGAATGTAAAAGAATATAATAGAATATACTAGAATTTACTAGAATATAATAGAATATACCATAATATACTAGAATATACAAGATTATACTAGAATATACTAGAATATAACAGAATATGCTAGGATGTACTAGAATGTACTAGAATATACTAGAATATACCAGATTATACTAGAATATACTACAATGTAATAGAATATACTAGAATATACGAGAATACACCAGAATATACTAGAATATACCGGAATATACAAGAATATACTAGAATATAGTAGAATATGCTAGAATATACCGGAATATACTAGAATATACTAGAATATACTAGAATATACCAGAATGTACTAGAATATAATAGAATATACTAGAATATACCATAATATCCTAGAATATACTAGAATATACTAGAATATACCAGAATATACTAGAATATACTAGAATATACTAGAATATACTAGAATATACTAGAATATACCATAATATACTAGAATATACTAGAATATACTAGAATATACTAGAATATACTTGAATATATCAGAATATACCATAATAAACTAGAATATACTAGAATATACTAGAATATACTTGAATATACCAGAATATACTAGAATATACCAGAATGTACTAGAATATACTAGAATATACCATAATATACTAGAATATACCATAATATCCTAGAGTATACTAGAATATACCAGAATATACTAGAATATACTAGAATATATTAGAATATACCATAATATACTAGAATATACTAGAATATACTAGAATATACTTGAATATACCAGAATATACCATAATAAACTAGAATATACTAGAATATACTAGAATATACTAGAATATACTTGAATATACCAGAATATACTAGAATATACCAGAATGTACTAGAATATACTAGAATATACCATAATATACTAGAATATACCATAATATCCTAGAGTATACTAGAATATACCAGAATATACTAGAATATACTAGAATATACTAGAATATATTAGAATATACCATAATATACTAGAATATACTAGAATATACTAGAATATACTTGAATATACCAGAATATACTAGAATATACTAGAATATTCCAGAATATACAAGATTATACTAGAATATACTAGAATATAGCAGAATATGCTAGAATGTACTATAATATACTAGAATATACTAGGATATACTGGAATATACTAGAATATACTAGAATATACTAGAATATACTAGAATATACCATAATATACTAGAATATACTAGTATATACTATAATATACTAGAATATACTGGAATATACTAGAATATACTAGAATATACTAGAATATACCAGAATATACTAGAATATACTAGAATATACAAGAATACACTTGAATATACCAGAATATTAGAATATACTAGAATATACCAGAATATACTAGAATATACTAGAATATACTAGAATATTCCAGAATATACAAGATTATACTAGAATATACTAGAATATAGCAGAATATGCTAGAATGTACTAGAATGTACTAGAATATACTAGAATATACCAGATTATACTAGAATATACTACAATGTACTGGAATATACTAGAATAAACCAGAATATACAAGAATATACTAGAATATACCGGAATATACAAGAATATACTAGAATATAGTAGAATATGCTAGAATATACCGGAATATACTAGAATATACCATAATATCCTAGAGTATACTAGAATATACCAGAATATACTAGAATATACTAGAATATACTAGAATATACTAGAATATACTAGAATATACCATAATATACTAGAATATACTGGAATATACTAGAATATACTACAATATACTAGAATAAACTAGTATATACTATAATATACTAGAATATACTGGAATATACTAGAATATACTAGAATATACTAGAATATACCAGAATATACTAGAATATACTAGAATATACAAGAATACACTTGAATATACCAGAATATACTAGAATATACTAGAATATACCAGAATATACTAGAATATACTAGAATATACTAGAATATTCCAGAATATACAAGATTATACTAGAATATACTACAATGTACTAGAATGTACTAGAATAAACCAGAATATACCAGAATATACTAGAATATACCGGAATATACAAGAATATACTAGAATATAGTAGAATATGCTAGAATATTCCGGAATATACTACAATATACCAGAATATACTAGAATATACTAGAATATACTAGAATATACTAGAATATACCATAATATACTAGAATAAACTAGTATATACTATAATATACTAGAATATACTGGAATATACTAGAATATACTAGAATATACTAGAATATACCAGAATATACTAGAATATACTAGAATATACAAGAATACACTTGAATATACCAGAATATTAGAATATACTAGAATATACCAGAATATACTAGAATATACTTGAATATACTAGAATATTCCAGAATATACAAGATTATACTAGAATATACTAGAATATAGCAGAATATGCTAGAATGTGCCAGAATGTACTAGAATATACTAGAATATACCAGATTATACTAGAAGATACTGGAATATACTAGAATATACTAGAATATACTAGAATATACCAGAATATACTAGAATATACTAGAATATACAAGAATACACTTGAATATACCAGAATATTAGAATATACTAGAATATACCAGAATATACTAGAATATACTAGAATATACTAGAATATTCCAGAATATACAAGATTATACTAGAATATACTAGACTATAGCAGAATATGCTAGAATGTACCAGAATGTACTAGAATATACTAGAATATACCAGATTATACTAGAATATACTACAATGTACTGGAATATACTAGAATAAACCAGAATATACAAGAATATACTAGAATATACCGGAATATACAAGAATATACTAGAATATACCAAAATATACTAGAATATACTAGAATATACTAGAATATTCCAGAATATACAAGATTATACTAGAATATACTAGAATATACTAGAATATACTAGAATATACCATAATATACTAGAATATACTGGAATATACTAGAATATACTAGAATATACTAGAATATACTAGAATATACCAGAATATACTAGAATATACTAGAATATACTAGAATATAGCAGAATATGCTAGAATGTACTAGAATATACTAGAATATACTAGAATATACTAGAATATACCAGAATATACTAGAATATACTAGAATATACTAGAATATTCCAGAATATACAAGATTATACTAGAATATACTAGAATATAGCAGAATATGCTAGAATGTACTATAATATACTAGAATATACTAGGATATACTGGAATATACTAGAATATACTAGAATATACTAGAATATTCCAGAATATACAAGAATATACTAGAATATACCAGAATATCCTGGAATATACTAGAATATACCGGAATATACAAGAATATACTAGAATATACTAGAATATACCAGAATGTACCAGAATATAATAGAATATACTAGAATTTACTAGAATATAATAGAATATACCATAATATACTAGAATATACAAGATTATACTAGAATATACTAGAATATAGCAGAATATGCTAGAATGTACTAGAATGTACTAGAATATACTAGAATATACCAGATTATACTAGAATATACTACAATGTAATAGAATATACTAGAATATACGAGAATACACCAGAATATACTAGAATATACCGGAATATACAAGAATATACTAGAATATGCTAGAATATACTAGAATATAATAGAATATACTAGAATATACCATAATATCCTAGAATATACTAGAATATACTAGAATATACCAGAATATACTAGAATATACTAGAATATACTAGAATATACTAGAATATACTAGAATATACCATAATATACTAGAATATACTAGAATATACTAGAATATACTAGAATATACTTGAATATACCAGAATATACCATAACAAACTAGAAGATACTAGAATATACTAGAATATACTTGAATATACCAGAATATACTAGAATATACCAGAATGTACTAGAATATACTAGAATATACCATAATATACTAGAATATACCATAATATCCTAGAGTATACTAGAATATACCAGAATATACTAGAATATACTAGAATATACTAGAATATATTAGAATATACCATAATATACTAGAATATACTAGAATATACTAGAATATACTAGAATATACCATAATATACTAGAATATACTAGAATATACTAGAATATACTAGAATATACTTGAATATACCAGAATATACCATAATAAACTAGAATATACTAGAATATACTAGAATATACTTGAATATACCAGAATATACTAGAATATACCAGAATGTACTAGAATATACTAGAATATACCATAATATACTAGAATATACCATAATATCCTAGAGTATACTAGAATATACCAAAATATACTAGAATATACTAGAATATACTAGAATATATTAGAATATACCATAATATACTAGAATATACTAGAATATACTAGAATATACTTGAATATACCAGAATATACCATAATAAACTAGAATAAACTAGTATATACTATAATATACTAGAATATACTGGAATATACTAGAATATACTAGAATATACTAGAATATACCAGAATATACTAGAATATACTAGAATATACAAGAATACACTTGAATATACCAGTATATTAGAATATACTAGAATATACCAGAATATACTAGAATATACTAGAATATACTAGAATATTCCAGAATATACAAGATTATACTAGAATATACTAGAATATAGCAGAATATGCTAGAATGTACCAGAATGTACTAGAATATACTAGAATATACCAGATTATACTAGAATATACTACAATGTACTGGAATATACAAGAACATACTAGAATATACCGGAATATACAAGAATATACTAGAACATAGTAGAATATGCTAGAATATACCGAAATATACTAGAATATACCATAATATACTAGAATATACTTGAATATACTAGAATATACTTGAATATACCAGAATATACCATAATAAACTAGAATATACTAGAATATACTAGAATATACTAGAATATACCATAATATCCTAGAGTATACTAGAATATACCAGAATATACTAGAATATACTAGAATATACTAGAATATACTAGAATATACCATAATATACTAGAATATACTGGAATATACTAGAATATACTAGAATATACTAGAATATACTAGAATATACCAGAATATACTAGAATATACTAGAATATACAAGAATACACTTGAATATACAAGAATATACTAGAATATACCAGAATATACTAGAATATACTAGAATATACTAGAATATTCCAGAATATACAAGATTATACTAGAATATACTAGAATATACTAGAATATACTAGAATATACCATAATATACTAGAATATACTGGAATATACTAGAATATACTAGAATATACTAGAATATACTAGAATATACCAGAATATACTAGAATATACTAGAATATACTAGAATATTCCAGAATATACAAGATTATACTAGAATATACTAGAATATAGCAGAATATGCTAGAATGTACTATAATATACTAGAATATACTAGGATATACTGGAATATACTAGAATATACTAGAATATACTAGAATATTCCAGAATATACAAGAATATACTAGAATATACCAGAATATCCTGGAATATACTAGAATATACCGGAATATACAAGAATATACTAGAATATACTAGAATATACCAGAATGTAAAAGAATATAATAGAATATACTAGAATTTACTAGAATATAATAGAATATACCATAATATACTAGAATATACAAGATTATACTAGAATATACTAGAATATACCAGAATATGCTAGAATGTACTAGAATGTACTAGAATATACTAGAATATACTAGAATATACCAGAATATGCTAGAATGTACTAGAATGTACTAGAATATACTAGAATATACCAGATTATACTAGAATATACTATAATGTGTAGAGTGGAAGGGTTTTCACAGGATATACCAAAATCGTAAGATTGAAAAGAAGGCGTTTTATTCCTCGAAGTACTTTCAGGCAAGTGCGAATGCTAACTGCCGCTTTTTAAAACATTTGAATTCGGCGTTGTCCTCAGAGCGCGAGTCGTCGCTGGTCAGCTGTTGTCCTGTGACGAAATATGGGGCGACGACCGCGCGTCATAATATTGTTCGAGGAACGACACTTTTTCCTCGCGTAATCGACTTGTGTATGTGTTATATCTCAGCGCACGGTGTTTCTTTTACAGTTCGGCCTATCCTGACGCTTTGACCGTCCTCGGTCAACGTTGATTTCACAGCGACTAAATAAAACAATAGGTAAAAGAAATAATATACATACATATATAACGTGTGACTAAATAGGATGAAACGAAATAAAATAGAAGAAAAATAAAATTCTAATGTAGAATGAGAAAAAGTAATTAGTTATCACGTTTAATCTGGCCAGTGTTTCATTTGATCAGGCCCTACAACTGTCGAAAAGGGTATACGTGTTCGTTGAAACCCATCGATGTCGCTGACTACGTATCGGTCGTGGTCTAATACCTTAACTACCTCATATGGGCCTTTAAACTTAGGTATTAATTTTTTATTGACTCCTGGCGTAACATCGTGATTTCTAATCATTATATAATCTCCAATTCCATACCGCGTACTTGGTTTGTGACGACGATCATACAGTAATTTATTGCGATCTTGTATCTTATCAATAACGGCGCACGCATTTTTTCTTATTGTAACTAAGTCTCTCGAGTGGTCAATATTATCCATAAGAATTGGTCGAATGCTATCGTCGACTTTTCCTGCTTGGTCTACACCGAAAAGTAATTTGCTGGGAGTTGTTCCCGTCGATTGGCAAATTGTATTATTTATAGCGTATTCTACGTTATCGAGGATGTAGGACCAATCCTTAGGCGCTTCGCATAGTTTTGCTAACATCGGCGTTACTAATCTATTATATCTTTCAGCCTGTCCGTTGGCTCGAGGCGTTCCGACAGCTATTAACACGTGGCTTATTCCTGCTTCATCGATGAATTCTTTAAAACTGTTTGATGTGAAACAAGACCCGCGATCACTAATTATACGACGGGGCTTACTGTAACTGCGGAAGTAATCGCTAAGGTGTTTAATAACTTCCTCGGTCGCCGTGGACTTGCACGCAAACAATCTAATAAATTTTGTGAATGCGTCGATATCTAGAAATATGAATTTATAGCCTCGCCCGCTTTTCTCAAACGGACCGCAATGATCGATATGTATCGTGTTAAATGGTACATTGTCTTTCGGGATGTTATTTAAAAGTCCTTCGCTTCGGCCTTCTAAGGGAGAAAATTCAACGCACTTTAAACAATTTCGAATGTGCTGCTTAACTTTTCGCCGTATGTTCGGAAACCAGTAAACCTGTGTAATGTGCTGGACCACTTTTTCGACGCCTAAATGTCCTAACTCGTCATGCGAGGCACGCAACACATTTGATTCTAAGCTCTGTGGTACATAAAATAATAGTTTGTTCTTCTCTGTTTTTCGATATACCAAACCATTTCTAAGCTCATAAACCTTGTCTTCTGTTATTTCTAAACGTTTCCGAATTGCTTGAATGGTCTCGTCTTGGCATTGTTTTAACGCCAGAACCTGTTCAAATGTATTTCCCTCTAAAATTAATACATTATGGCACCTGCTCAGTGCGTCTACGTGGTTCATCTTCTCGTTACGTCGATGTTCTATCTCGTAGTCGTAATTTTCTAAAAATAACGCCCAGCGGTAAATACGTGGATTTACATCTTGTTTACTCAGAGTCAATCGAAAACTGTCACAATCTGTAATTATTTTAAAATGTATTCCAGACAGATAAATGTGAAATCTCTTAATTGCATAAATTACAGATAAACACTCTAATTCAAAACTATGGTACTTTGATTCCGGGGTGCTTGTACGCTTGCTGAAGTAAAATACTGGTCGGAAAAGCCCATCTATCTGTTTCTGAAGCAAGATAGCTCCGAATCCACTAGCACTGGCATCGCAATGCAGTTCTGTTATCAATTTCGGATCATAAATGGCTAAGACGGGTTCCGCTGCTAATCGTTGTTTCAAAATTTCGAAAGCTTGATGTTCATTCGGACCAAATTGGAATTCTACGCTCGTTTTTAGTGTATCGTAAAGAGGTTTCGCTAAGATCGAAAAATTTTGAATAAATCGACGAAAGTAACTGGCTAGGCAAACAAACCGATGTAATTCTTTGGTATTCTTCGGGATAGGGTAATTCAGAACCGACTCTACGTTTTCTTTGCTAGGCCGTATTCCGGTCTCGTCTACCAAATAACCCAAATAGTTCACATGCGTATACAAAAAGGAACACTTATCCCAACGAAACTCTAATTGATATTGGGCGGCTAAACTGAAAATACTACGCAGAATATTTAAGTGATCGTCTATCGTGGTTGTTGCGACCAATATGTCATCAAAATACAGTAATATTTTATGTTCGTTTAATAGATTGCGGAAAACGTTAGATAAATAACGTTGAAATACACGGGGTGCATTTGTTAAGCCAAAAGGCATTCTGAGATATTCATATTGACCGATTGGCGTTACGAAGGAAGTATACTTCACTGATTCGTTAGCCATTTTAACATGGTGAAAGCCATTACGTAGATCGAGTTTAGAAAAATATTTTTTTCCTTTCAATTGGTCTAAATGATCATCAATGAGCGGAGTTGGGTAATTATCTCGAATTGTTACTGAATTCAACGCTCGATAATCTACGCATAATCTCACATCGCCTGTTTTCTTCCGTACCAATACAATTGGACTCGCGTACGGGGAGTTACTAGGTTGAATAATCTTATCTTTAAGCAAAGTGTCTAAAAGTTCCTTCAATTTTTCTTTGTCGGCAAAAGAAAGTCTCCTCGGACGGAAGCTAATAGGCTGCGTGTTTTTTAACTCTATCGCCATTTCGAAACCGGTAGGAGTAATGCTGTTATCGTCGCAAGAGTTTAACGCTTCGAAAAATAAATTTTTAACAACATCGGTTAAGCTCGACATTTCAGGGTTTATATCTAAACATTTTATTGGGTCGGATAACTTATCGACGTATTGAATCTGTAAAATTTGTTTTTCGAAATCATCAATCCGCTCTATTCGAAATTGCTGTCCCAGGGTGATCTTTAACGAGGGATTCAATATATAATCTCGTCCTAAAATAACAGCGTAGTGCATTGTAGTGTCCGGAACAATAAAAAATTTCATAAAAATATCAACATTATCTATACGCGCAGTTGTTTCAAAAATGCCTTCAACGTTCAGAGGTGAACCATTGATCCCGCTAAACGAATCTATCTGTTGATAGGGTGACCGAAACGCTACAGGTATAAAACTAGACTTAATGAGACTGATAGGGGAACCTGAATCGATCATAGCGGATAAAGAACAATTGCAAATATTACCATCGTCGCTATGAAGTGAAAATTTAAATGGTACCATAAATGCAGTCTGTGTCGACGTTGGCTGTACCAGACTGACAGTCGTCGGCCTCGGTGATTCCCGTCGTGATGCTCTTGGTGACGAATCGTCGCTTTCTTGTTGATTTCGTGGGCAGTTATCAACTTTGTGCGACCGGCTTCCACACTTGTAACATGATCCCCAATCACGTCTTGGCTGACGGCAATCTCGTTGCAAGTGACCACTGGTGTTGCAATTATAACACTTGGGCTCTTCACGACGAACTCCTTGAGATGTCCCTGTCCTCTTCGCTAAGGCAGGCCGCTTCGCTTCCTTCCCCTCGTGGATGCATTTTGGATCCTCCAATGTTAATTTCGAAAACGCTTTCAGCAACTGGTCTGTCGTTTCGAAGCATTGCATCCTTGCCTGGTTTCTTAAGTCGGTGTCGGCTATACCGTCAAGAACGACATCAATTAATTCTTCCTTGTCGATGTTGACTTCTTCGGCTAGCGTTAGTTTTTCGTGAAAATAGTCCGCGAAGAATTCATTTTTGTTCCAAGTGCGCGCTTCCAACCTTCTTCTTAACGTCAGTTTGTTCGGGCGGTGATCGAACAGCGATTGTAATTTTTCAAAAATTCCCGCTACAGATAATGATACGTTAGTTGACCGTGCTCGAAACCAATTTAATGCCTTCCCCCTTAGACGTTGGTGGATCAACAGACGCGTCGTGTTTTCGTCTAATCGGTACGTTTGCTGTAACAATTCTACTTGCCGCTTCCAATTGGCAAAATTGTCGCCATCACCCGAAAACTCGTTTAGCATTTCGGCTATGTGGCGCACATTCGGGGGTGGTCCAGAAGAAATACTGACTTCGGATCGTGCAGTTTGGTTCAACTCGCGTTCTAATCGCATTAATCTTATTTCGCGTTCCAAAAGTTCTTTTTCCCGTTGAAGAAGTTCAAATTCACGCGCACTAACGGTGTTGTTCTCTGGATTCGTTATTCTTGCTCCCGAAATTAACGAAGGTGTCTCTACCAACGCACTGCCTCGTTCTACCAGCTCGTCTTCCTGTAATCCTTGAAGTTCTTCTACGTATTCCTGCAAATGATCGTTACAATCCGGGATTTCGGTTTGCAAGCGTGTGAGCAGATCTTGCTTCGAGCCTCCGAACGCCAGATTTCTCGAACGTAATAATATCCTTAATTCCGGAACCGAAAAATCACTGATGGATTCTTTCGAGATTGGTAATCTTGGCATCTTAACGAAATGTCTTAATACACAAAATAACGAAGAAAAGTCAAACGAACTGTGAAACACGAGAGAACACTGTTTCTTAAAACAAAACCACTAACCCGATAAAATTTAACAAAAGATTCTTTATCCTAAGTAGTCCAAAATATCCTGAGAATAGGTCTTGAAAACTTCCACTACTAACGAAATCAGTACAAAACGGATAGCTCGAAATTTACGGACGCGGTAACTAAATCGTCGCGAACCGTTTCTCAAAAGGTCAGTAATCCCACTTCTGATACTGTAGAGTGGAAGGGTTTTCACAGGATATACCAAAATCGTAAGATTGAAAAGAAGGCGTTTTATTCCTCGAAGTACTTTCAGGCAAGTGCGAATGCTAACTGCCGCTTTTTAAAACATTTGAATTCGGCGTTGTCCTCAGAGCGCGAGTCGTCGCTGGTCAGCTGTTGTCCTGTGACGAAATATGGGGCGACGACCGCGCGTCATAATATTGTTCGAGGAACGACACTTTTTCCTCGCGTAATCGACTTGTGTATGTGTTATATCTCAGCGCACGGTGTTTCTTTTACAAATGTAATAGAATATACTAGAATATACGAGAATACACCAGAATATACTAGAATATACCGGAATATACAAGAATATACTAGAATATAGTAGAATATGCTAGAATATACCGGAATATACTAGAGTATACTAGAATATACTAGAGTATACCAGAACGTACTAGAATATAATAGAATATACTAGAATATACCATAATATCCTAGAATATACTAGAATATACTAGAATATACCAGAATATACTAGAATATACTAGAATATACTAGAATATACTAGAATATACTTGAATATACCAGAATATACCATAATAAACTAGAATATACTAGAATATACTAGAATATACTTGAATATACCAGAATATACTAGAATATACCAGAATGTACTAGAATATACTAGAATATACCATAATATACTAGAATATACCATAATATCCTAGAGTATACTAGAATATACCAGAATATACTAGAATATACTAGAATATACTAGAATATATTAGAATATACCATAATATACTAGAATATACTAGAATATACTAGAATATACTTGAATATACCAGAATATACTAGAATATACTAGAATATACTAGAATATATTAGAATATACCATAATATACTAGAATATACTAGAATATACTAGAATATACTTGAATATACCAGAATATACTAGAATATACTAGAATATTCCACAATATACAAGATTATACTAGCATATACTAGAATATAGCAGAATATGCTAGAATGTACTATAATATACTAGAATATACTAGGATATACTGGAATATACTAGAATATACTAGAATATACTAGAATATACTAGAATATACCATAATATACTAGAATAAACTAGTATATACTATAATATACTAGAATATACTGGAATATACTAGAATATACTAGAATATACTAGAATATACCAGAATATACTAGAATATACTAGAATATACAAGAATACACTTGAATATACCAGAATATTAGAATATACTAGAATATACCAGAATATACTAGAATATACTAGAATATACTAGAATATTCCAGAATATACAAGATTATACTAGAATATACTAGAATATAGCAGAATATGCTAGAATGTACCAGAATGTACTAGAATATACTAGAATATACCAGATTATACTAGAATATACTACAATGTACTGGAATATACTAGAATAAACCAGAATATACAAGAATATACTAGAATATACCGGAATATACAAGAATATACTAGAATATAGTAGAATATGCTAGAATATACCGGAATATACTAGAATATACCAGAATATACTAGAATATACTAGAATATACTAGAATATACTAGAATATACCATAATATCCTAGAGTATACTAGAATATACCAGAATATACTAGAATATACTAGAATATACTAGAATATACTAGAATATACCATAATATACTAGAATATACTGGAATATACTAGAATATACTACAATATACTAGAATATACTAGAATATACCAGAATATACTAGAATATACTAGAATATACAAGAATACACTTGAATATCCCAGAATATACTAGAATATACTAGAATATACCAGAATATACTAGAATATACTAGAATATACTAGAATATTCCAGAATATACAAGATTATACTAGAATATACTACAATGTACTAGAATGTACTAGAATAAACCAGAATATACCAGAATATACTAGAATATACCGGAATATACAAGAATATACTAGAATATAGTAGAATATGTTAGAATATTCCGGAATATACTACAATATACCAGAATATACTAGAATATACTAGAATATACTAGAATATACTAGAATATACCATAATATACTAGAATAAACTAGTATATACTATAATATACTAGAATATACTGGAATATACTAGAATATACTAGAATATACTAGAATATACCAGAATATACTAGAATATACTAGAATATACAAGAATACACTTGAATATACCAGAATATTAGAATATACTAGAATATACCAGAATATACTAGAATATACTTGAATATACTAGAATATTCCAGAATATACAAGATTATACTAGAATATACTAGAATATAGCAGAATATGCTAGAATGTACCAGAATGTACTAGAATATACTAGAATATACCAGATTATACTAGAATATACTGGAATATACTAGAATATACTAGAATATACTAGAATATACCAGAATATACTAGAATATACTAGAATATACAAGAATACACTTGAATATACCAGAATATTAGAATATACTAGAATATACCAGAATATACTAGAATATACTAGAATATACTAGAATATTCCAGAATATACAAGATTATACTAGAATATACTAGACTATAGCAGAATATGCTAGAATGTACCAGAATGTACTAGAATATACTAGAATATACCAGATTATACTAGAATATACTACAATGTACTGGAATATACTAGAATAAACCAGAATATAGAAGAATATACTAGAATATACCGGAATATACAAGAATATACTAGAATATACCAGAATATACTAGAATATACTAGAATATACTAGAATATTCCAGAATATACAAGATTATACTAGAATATACTAGAATATACTAGAATATACTAGAATATACCATAATATACTAGAATATACTGGAATATACTAGAATATACTAGAATATACTAGAATATACTAGAATATACCAGAATATACTAGAATATACTAGAATATACTAGAATATAGCAGAATATGCTAGAATGTACTAGAATATACTAGAATATACTAGAATATACTAGAATATACCAGAATATACTAGAATATACTAGAATATACTAGAATATTCCAGAATATACAAGATTATACTAGAATATACTAGAATATAGCAGAATATGCTAGAATGTACTATAATATACTAGAATATACTAGAATATACTGGAATATACTAGAATATACTAGAATATACTAGAATATTCCAGAATATACAAGAATATACTAGAATATACCAGAATATCCTGGAATATACTAGAATATACCGGAATATACAAGAATATACTAGAATATACTAGAATATACCAGAATGTACCAGAATATAATAGAATATACTAGAATTTACTAGAATATAATAGAATATACCATAATATACTAGAATATACAAGATTATACTAGAATATACTAGAATATAGCAGAATATGCTAGAATGTACTAGAATGTACTAGAATATA
>CAJYYI030000226.1:0-2500 GCA_913789915.3 Sphecodes monilicornis
CGGTCTCGCGTACGACAATGAAGAATAAAAGACATTAAGGATAACGACACAACGTTACACACACGCTCGTGTATGGGGCGACCGACAAAAACGGGTCTTTTCTGTTACCTTCGGCCGAGCATGTTTCGGAGAGATATTTGTGTGAATGACAACAACGAAGTTCGAAAGCCACTCCATAGAGGAGTTGTGTATATCGGTAACCCGGTGGGTGTTCTCTCTATTATTTTACACACAGACACACACGGGGGTACAGAAACGCTGCGTCGCGATATTATCCGATCAAACACGAAAATGAAAAAGAGAGAGAAAGAGACACGCGAGAGGTCTTGGAATATCTTGGTCGTCATTCAATTCAAACGAACGTGGCGATGGCGAGAGAAACACAACTCTTGTCGTGGATCGGCGAGGACACGCGACGAGACGGGGAGATATTATTTATCTCCACCCGATACAAGTACGCGTGCGCATCCCGCACAATGCCAACAACATTTTGGCTGTTGTCTCTCTACGTTTGTCCATCGATCGTCAAAGCGTTCGTAGAACGAGAAACCTCATCTCTCTCTCGCGAAGAACTCTCTTCTTCTCTCGTCTCTTTCAAGATCAATTTTGTGTTTGTCGGAAGTCGCTAGCAACGACGACCCTCCGCGTCGACGCGTGTTTTTACTTAGAGGCACATCTCCACGCGCAGGCGTACGTCAATATCTCTCTCCCTGGGGCTTACGTTGTGCGTGCAAACACATATTAATATCTCCTCTCTTTCATTTTGTATTTGTGTCCATTCTCTCTGTAGTCGTCTCTCTGTGTGTCGACTCTTTTTATGTATTGTATAACCTTTCGGATATGAATACGCATCATTTCAGGCGACGTCGGGAGCGCGTATAACGTTCGAGAGCGCGAAACGCTTCTTCCGCGAATGCGAGCCGTTCCACGCGGAGAGAGAGATTTCGATCTGTCGCGCACGGAGCGGTGTTCGCGGGCGGTCGTGTTTATACATGAATAAACACGACTCGCGACGCCGAAAACACTCACGCAAGTCCGTGTGATACACGTCAGATATACCCATCGTCTTCGTCTCCGGAAACAGTACAACGCAATGCGAAATTGGCAATTTTCACACAGAACCGCGTCAAACGCCGACGATACGCCCATCCATCGCTCGTACGTATATATAGCATCTTCTTCGCAACCCGACTCAGAAACGCTCTTTGCGCCCTCCACACAATTTTTCTTATAATATACCAATTGTGTCTCTTGGAGAGGTAAGCGACGGCGGGGACTTAGAAGAGCAACGCAAGCAGTATTTGGTTACGTAAACGACCCTCAGCCAGGCGTGGTCCAGGAATTGTATCCGTGGACCGCAATGTGCGTTCGAAATGTCGATGTTCATGTGTCCTGCAGTTCACACGTTGACGCGCAATTAGCTGCGTTCTTCATCGACCCACGAGCCAAGTGATCCACCGTTCAGGGTAATCGTATATAATTTGATTGATCATCAATCGTATATATGTGTATGTCTCTTGTTCTGCGGTTCGTAAGAACGCCGATACCTGAAAACTCCAACCAGCGCGCGAAGGAGATTCAGGCGTCGTTTTTTTTTTAAAAAAAAAAAAAAACGACACGAACGTCCCGTTAAGACGGAAACCGTCAGAGTACGGTCGAGAGAGAGCACAACGCTCGTCTCGCGTATCTGACGGCCGGGCGAATAGTACATTGAAAAGCCTTAAAATGGAAAACACAGAGAGGGGAAATCTGAAAACGACGGGGTCTTTTCGTAGAGACAACCCGATACATGGATCCAGACGATTCCTCCTCTCCATACACACACTCTCTCCTCTTTTTTGTCGAGAACGATTTCGATAAGTTAGGTCTGGGTTAGATGAGGGGAGAGGGGACTCACGGCCGGCTCTGGCCGTGCGCGGTCGTTCGTCCCAATACTCGTGACCGCGGTACGCGGCAGAGACGGGTGTCGGACTCGCGACGCACGGCTTTAAAAGCGAGCTTCACAGCCGGTCCTCCTACTCCTCCTCCTCCTCCTCCTCCTACTACTTTCGAAATAAAGTTTCTCAAGAGTTGCGTCGTGTGCTGCGCTTTGGAGAGAGTTTGCGAACCATATTATTCGATACTAACGGACTTCACAGCCGGCTCTGCTGGCCGTGCGCGGTCGTTCGTCCCAATACTCGTGCCGCAGTACGCGGCAGAGACGGGTGTCGGACTCGCGACGCACAGCTTTAAAAGCGAGCTTCGCAGCCGGTCCTCTCGAAACAAATTCTCTTTTCTCTCTCTCCCTTTGCACTCTCTCTTTGCGCGTTGTTGAACGCGATCGATACAAACGGACTTCACAGCCGGCTCTGGCCGTGCGCGGTCGTTCGTCCCAATACTCGTGGCCGCGGTACGCGGGCAGAGACGGGTGTCGGACTCGCGACGCACGGCTTTAAAAGCGAGCTTCGCAGCCGGTCCTCTCGAATTTCGTGTCACAACGAACGCGCATTGCGGCGACGTT
>CAJYYI030000226.1:7500-17500 GCA_913789915.3 Sphecodes monilicornis
TTTTAATGTTAGATCATTGTAACAATTAGTGTTTTAACAACAAATATCGTAATAAAAATTCGTTCTGAAGCATATTAACAAAAATAATTGCAAATAATGGGCGAGCGTACTACTCGGAGCGGCGCGCTCCGAAAATTCTCCAAGTCCTCACGGTCAAGAGTAAACTTTTTTAATAATGTTCTTAAACGATTTTTAATGTTAGATCATTGTAACAATTAGTGTTTTAACAACAAATATCGTAATAAAAATTCGTTCTGAAGCATATTAACAAAAATAATTGCAAATAATGGGCGAGCGTACTACTCGGAGCGGCGCGCTCCGAAAATTTTCCAAGTCCCGCGGCACGTTCACCGCGAAAAAAGGCGTTCTCAAATTCAACAAATTTTCACATTACTAGATTATTCTACATAAAATACACAACTTTTCATTATATATCACGGTACTCCGAAAATTTTTTAGCTCTCACGGTCAAGAGTAAACTTTTTTAATAATGTTCTTAAACGATTTTTAATGTTAGATCATTGTAACAATTGGCGTTTTAACAACAAATATCGTATTAAAAATTCGTTCTGAAGCATATTAACAAAAATAATTGCAAATAATGGCCGAGCGTACTACTCGGAGCGGTGCGCTCCGAAAATTTTCTAAGTCCCGCGGCACATTCATCGACGTATGAAACTCTTTCAAAATTTATTTTTCACGAATTTCAACAATATCAATCGATTAAACGGTGCGTTTTAAGACACATATTGAAAATGCAGACTGCTCCGATGCGTACTTTCGGAGTAATAATTTTTGAAACGGAGCAGCGATCGTTCTCGCGGCGTGCTCCGAAAATTTTCTAAGTCCCAGCGGCACATTCACCGACGTATGAAACTCTTTCAAAATTTATTTTTCACGAATTTCAGCAATATCAATCGATTAAACGGTGCGTTTTAAGACACATATTGAAAATGCAGACTGCTCCGATGCGTACTTTCGGAGTAATAATTTTTGAAACGGAGCAGCGATCGTTCTCGCGGCGTGCTCCGAAAATTTTCTAAGTCCCAGCGGCACATTCACCGACGTATGAAACTCTTTCAAAATTTATTTTTCACGAATTTCAGCAATATCAATCGATTAAACGGTGCGTTTTAAGACACATATTGAAAATGCAGACTGCTCCGATGCGTACTTTCGGAGTAATAATTTTTGAAACGGAGCAGAGATCGTTCTCGCGGCGTGCTCCGAAAATTTTCTAAGTCCCAGCGACACATTCACCGACGTATGAAACTCTTTCAAAATTTATTTTTCACGAATTTCAACAATATCAATCGATTAAACGGTGCGTTTTAAGACACATATTGAAAATGCAGACTGCTCCGATGCGTACTTTCGGAGTAATAATTTTTGAAACGGAGCAGCGATCGTTCTCGCGGCGTGCTCCGAAAATTTTCTAAGTCCCAGCGGCACATTCACCGACGTATGAAACTCTTTCAAAATTTATTTTTCACGAATTTCAGCAATATCAATCGATTAAACGGTGCGTTTTAAGACACATATTGAAAATGCAGACTGCTCCGATGCGTACTTTCGGAGTAATAATTTTTGAAACGGAGCAGAGATCGTTCTCGCGGCGTGCTCCGAAAATTTTCTAAGTCCCAGCGGCACATTCACCGACGTATGAAACTCTTTCAAAATTTATTTTTCACGAATTTCAACAATATCAATCGATTAAACGGTGCGTTTTAAGACACATATTGAAAATGCAGACTGCTCCGATGCGTACTTTCGGAGTAATAATTTTTGAAACGGAGCAGTCATCGTTCGGCAAGACAAGTTCCCAGCGGCGTATTGCTTTCGTACCAACCTCCGATTTGCACGACAAGTTGCCAGCGGCGTATTGCTTTCGTACCAACCTCCGAATTGCACGACAAGTTCCCAGCGGCGTATTGCTTGAGTAGTAACCTCCGATCTGCACGACAAGTTGCCAGCGGCGTATTGCTTTCGTACCAACCTCCGATTTGCACGACAAGTTGCCAGCGGCGTATTGCTTTCGTACCAACCTCCGAATTGCACGACAAGTTACCAGCGGCGTATTGCTTTCGTACCAACCTCCGAATTGCACGACAAGTTACCAGCGGCGTATTGCTTCGGTACCAACCTCCGAATTGCACGACAAGTTGCCAGCGGCGTATTGCTTTCGTACCAACCTACGAATTGCACGACAAGTTGCCAGCGGCGTATTGCTTCGGTACCAACCTCCGAATTGCACGACAAGTTCCCAGCGGCGTATTGCTTGAGTAGTAACCTCCGATCTGCACGACAAGTTGCCAGCGGCGTATTGCTTTCGTACCAACCTACGATTTGCACGACAAGTTGCCAGCGGCGTATTGCTTTCGTACCAACCTCCGATTTGCACGACAAGTTGCCAGCGGCGTATTGCTTTCGTACCAACCTCCGAATTGCACGACAAGTTACCAGCGGCGTATTGCTTTCGTACCAACCTACGATTTGCACGACAAGTTGCCAGCGGCGTATTGCTTTCGTACCAACCTCCGAATTGCACGACAAGTTACCAGCGGCGTATTGCTTCAGTACCAACCTCCGAATTGCACGACAAGTTCCCAGCGGCGTATTGCTTCAGTACCAACCTACGATTTGCACGACAAGTTGCCAGCGGCGTATTGCTTTCGTACCAACCTCCGATTTGCACGACAAGTTCCCAGCGGCGTATTGCTTTCGTACCAACCTCCGAATTGCACGACAAGTTACCAGCGGCGTATTGCTTCGGTACCAACCTCCGAATTGCACGACAAGTTGCCAGCGGCGTATTGCTTTCGTACCAACCTCCGAATTGCACGACAAGTTGCCAGCGGCGTATTGCTTCGGTACCAACCTCCGAATTGCACGACAAGTTCCCAGCGGCGTATTGCTTGAGTAGTAACCTCCGATCTGCACGACAAGTTGCCAGCGGCGTATTGCTTTCGTACCAACCTACGATTTGCACGACAAGTTGCCAGCGGCGTATTGCTTTCGTACCAACCTCCGATTTGCACGACAAGTTGCCAGCGGCGTATTGCTTTCGTACCAACCTCCGAATTGCACGACAAGTTACCAGCGGCGTATTGCTTTCGTACCAACCTACGATTTGCACGACAAGTTCCCAGCGGCGTATTGCTTCAGTACCAACCTCCGAATTGCACGACAAGTTCCCAGCGGCGTATTGCTTCAGTACCAACCTACGATTTGCACGACAAGTTGCCAGCGGCGTATTGCTTTCGTACCAACCTCCGATTTGCACGACAAGTTCCCAGCGGCGTATTGCTTTCGTACCAACCTCCGAATTGCACGACAAGTTACCAGCGGCGTATTGCTTCGGTACCAACCTCCGAATTGCACGACAAGTTGCCAGCGGCGTATTGCTTTCGTACCAACCTCCGAATTGCACGACAAGTTGCCAGCGGCGTATTGCTTCGGTACCAACCTCCGAATTGCACGACAAGTTCCCAGCGGCGTATTGCTTGAGTAGTAACCTCCGATCTGCACGACAAGTTGCCAGCGGCGTATTGCTTTCGTACCAACCTACGATTTGCACGACAAGTTGCCAGCGGCGTATTGCTTTCGTACCAACCTCCGATTTGCACGACAAGTTGCCAGCGGCGTATTGCTTTCGTACCAACCTCCGAATTGCACGACAAGTTACCAGCGGCGTATTGCTTTCGTACCAACCTACGATTTGCACGACAAGTTCCCAGCGGCGTATTGCTTCAGTACCAACCTCCGAATTGCACGACAAGTTCCCAGCGGCGTATTGCTTCAGTACCAACCTACGATTTGCACGACAAGTTGCCAGCGGCGTATTGCTTTCGTACCAACCTACGATTTGCACGACAAGTTGCCAGCGGCGTATTGCTTTCGTACCAACCTCCGAATTGCACGACAAGTTACCAGCGGCGTATTGCTTCAGTACCAACCTCCGAATTGCACGACAAGTTCCCAGCGGCGTATTGCTTCAGTACCAACCTACGATTTGCACGACAAGTTGCCAGCGGCGTATTGCTTTCGTACCAACCTCCGATTTGCACGACAAGTTCCCAGCGGCGTATTGCTTTCGTACCAACCTCCGAATTGCACGACAAGTTACCAGCGGCGTATTGCTTCGGTACCAACCTCCGAATTGCACGACAAGTTGCCAGCGGCGTATTGCTTTCGTACCAACCTCCGAATTGCACGACAAGTTGCCAGCGGCGTATTGCTTCGGTACCAACCTCCGAATTGCACGACAAGTTCCCAGCGGCGTATTGCTTGAGTAGTAACCTCCGATCTGCACGACAAGTTGCCAGCGGCGTATTGCTTTCGTACCAACCTACGATTTGCACGACAAGTTGCCAGCGGCGTATTGCTTTCGTACCAACCTCCGAATTGCACGACAAGTTGCCAGCGGCGTATTGCTTCGGTACCAACCTCCGAATTGCACGACAAGTTCCCAGCGGCGTATTGCTTGAGTAGTAACCTCCGATCTGCACGACAAGTTGCCAGCGGCGTATTGCTTTCGTACCAACCTACGATTTGCACGACAAGTTGCCAGCGGCGTATTGCTTTCGTACCAACCTCCGATTTGCACGACAAGTTGCCAGCGGCGTATTGCTTTCGTACCAACCTCCGAATTGCACGACAAGTTACCAGCGGCGTATTGCTTTCGTACCAACCTACGATTTGCACGACAAGTTCCCAGCGGCGTATTGCTTCAGTACCAACCTCCGAATTGCACGACAAGTTCCCAGCGGCGTATTGCTTCAGTACCAACCTACGATTTGCACGACAAGTTGCCAGCGGCGTATTGCTTTCGTACCAACCTACGATTTGCACGACAAGTTGCCAGCGGCGTATTGCTTCGGTACCAACCTCCGAATTGCACGACAAGTTGCCAGCGGCGTATTGCTTCGGTACCAACCTTCGAATTGCACGACAAGTTCCCAGCGGCGTATTGCTTGAGTAGTAACCTCCGATCTGCACGACAAGTTGCCAGCGGCGTATTGCTTTCGTACCAACCTCCGATTTGCACGACAAGTTGCCAGCGGCGTATTGCTTTCGTACCAACCTCCGAATTGCACGACAAGTTACCAGCGGCGTATTGCTTTCGTACCAACCTACGATTTGCACGACAAGTTCCCAGCGGCGTATTGCTTCAGTACCAACCTCCGAATTGCACGACAAGTTCCCAGCGGCGTATTGCTTCAGTACCAACCTACGATTTGCACGACAAGTTCCCAGCGGCGTATTGCTTTCGTACCAACCTCCGATTTGCACGACAAGTTGCCAGCGGCGTATTGCTTTCGTACCAACCTCCGAATTGCACGACAAGTTCCCAGCGGCGTATTGCTTGAGTAGTAACCTCCGATCTGCACGACAAGTTGCCAGCGGCGTATTGCTTTCGTACCAACCTCCGATTTGCACGACAAGTTGCCAGCGGCGTATTGCTTTCGTACCAACCTCCGAATTGCACGACAAGTTACCAGCGGCGTATTGCTTTCGTACCAACCTCCGAATTGCACGACAAGTTACCAGCGGCGTATTGCTTCGGTACCAACCTCCGAATTGCACGACAAGTTGCCAGCGGCGTATTGCTTTCGTACCAACCTACGAATTGCACGACAAGTTGCCAGCGGCGTATTGCTTCGGTACCAACCTCCGAATTGCACGACAAGTTCCCAGCGGCGTATTGCTTGAGTAGTAACCTCCGATCTGCACGACAAGTTGCCAGCGGCGTATTGCTTTCGTACCAACCTACGATTTGCACGACAAGTTGCCAGCGGCGTATTGCTTTCGTACCAACCTCCGATTTGCACGACAAGTTGCCAGCGGCGTATTGCTTTCGTACCAACCTCCGAATTGCACGACAAGTTACCAGCGGCGTATTGCTTTCGTACCAACCTACGATTTGCACGACAAGTTGCCAGCGGCGTATTGCTTTCGTACCAACCTCCGAATTGCACGACAAGTTACCAGCGGCGTATTGCTTCAGTACCAACCTCCGAATTGCACGACAAGTTCCCAGCGGCGTATTGCTTCAGTACCAACCTACGATTTGCACGACAAGTTGCCAGCGGCGTATTGCTTTCGTACCAACCTCCGATTTGCACGACAAGTTCCCAGCGGCGTATTGCTTTCGTACCAACCTCCGAATTGCACGACAAGTTACCAGCGGCGTATTGCTTCGGTACCAACCTCCGAATTGCACGACAAGTTGCCAGCGGCGTATTGCTTTCGTACCAACCTCCGAATTGCACGACAAGTTGCCAGCGGCGTATTGCTTCGGTACCAACCTCCGAATTGCACGACAAGTTCCCAGCGGCGTATTGCTTGAGTAGTAACCTCCGATCTGCACGACAAGTTGCCAGCGGCGTATTGCTTTCGTACCAACCTACGATTTGCACGACAAGTTGCCAGCGGCGTATTGCTTTCGTACCAACCTCCGATTTGCACGACAAGTTGCCAGCGGCGTATTGCTTTCGTACCAACCTCCGAATTGCACGACAAGTTACCAGCGGCGTATTGCTTTCGTACCAACCTACGATTTGCACGACAAGTTCCCAGCGGCGTATTGCTTCAGTACCAACCTCCGAATTGCACGACAAGTTCCCAGCGGCGTATTGCTTCAGTACCAACCTACGATTTGCACGACAAGTTGCCAGCGGCGTATTGCTTTCGTACCAACCTCCGATTTGCACGACAAGTTCCCAGCGGCGTATTGCTTTCGTACCAACCTCCGAATTGCACGACAAGTTACCAGCGGCGTATTGCTTCGGTACCAACCTCCGAATTGCACGACAAGTTGCCAGCGGCGTATTGCTTTCGTACCAACCTCCGAATTGCACGACAAGTTGCCAGCGGCGTATTGCTTCGGTACCAACCTCCGAATTGCACGACAAGTTCCCAGCGGCGTATTGCTTGAGTAGTAACCTCCGATCTGCACGACAAGTTGCCAGCGGCGTATTGCTTTCGTACCAACCTACGATTTGCACGACAAGTTGCCAGCGGCGTATTGCTTTCGTACCAACCTCCGATTTGCACGACAAGTTGCCAGCGGCGTATTGCTTTCGTACCAACCTCCGAATTGCACGACAAGTTACCAGCGGCGTATTGCTTTCGTACCAACCTACGATTTGCACGACAAGTTCCCAGCGGCGTATTGCTTCAGTACCAACCTCCGAATTGCACGACAAGTTCCCAGCGGCGTATTGCTTCAGTACCAACCTACGATTTGCACGACAAGTTGCCAGCGGCGTATTGCTTTCGTACCAACCTACGATTTGCACGACAAGTTGCCAGCGGCGTATTGCTTTCGTACCAACCTCCGAATTGCACGACAAGTTACCAGCGGCGTATTGCTTCAGTACCAACCTCCGAATTGCACGACAAGTTCCCAGCGGCGTATTGCTTCAGTACCAACCTACGATTTGCACGACAAGTTGCCAGCGGCGTATTGCTTTCGTACCAACCTCCGATTTGCACGACAAGTTCCCAGCGGCGTATTGCTTTCGTACCAACCTCCGAATTGCACGACAAGTTACCAGCGGCGTATTGCTTCGGTACCAACCTCCGAATTGCACGACAAGTTGCCAGCGGCGTATTGCTTTCGTACCAACCTCCGAATTGCACGACAAGTTGCCAGCGGCGTATTGCTTCGGTACCAACCTCCGAATTGCACGACAAGTTCCCAGCGGCGTATTGCTTGAGTAGTAACCTCCGATCTGCACGACAAGTTGCCAGCGGCGTATTGCTTTCGTACCAACCTACGATTTGCACGACAAGTTGCCAGCGGCGTATTGCTTTCGTACCAACCTCCGATTTGCACGACAAGTTGCCAGCGGCGTATTGCTTTCGTACCAACCTCCGAATTGCACGACAAGTTACCAGCGGCGTATTGCTTTCGTACCAACCTACGATTTGCACGACAAGTTCCCAGCGGCGTATTGCTTCAGTACCAACCTCCGAATTGCACGACAAGTTCCCAGCGGCGTATTGCTTCAGTACCAACCTACGATTTGCACGACAAGTTGCCAGCGGCGTATTGCTTTCGTACCAACCTCCGATTTGCACGACAAGTTCCCAGCGGCGTATTGCTTTCGTACCAACCTCCGAATTGCACGACAAGTTACCAGCGGCGTATTGCTTCGGTACCAACCTCCGAATTGCACGACAAGTTGCCAGCGGCGTATTGCTTTCGTACCAACCTCCGAATTGCACGACAAGTTGCCAGCGGCGTATTGCTTCGGTACCAACCTCCGAATTGCACGACAAGTTCCCAGCGGCGTATTGCTTGAGTAGTAACCTCCGATCTGCACGACAAGTTGCCAGCGGCGTATTGCTTTCGTACCAACCTACGATTTGCACGACAAGTTGCCAGCGGCGTATTGCTTTCGTACCAACCTCCGATTTGCACGACAAGTTGCCAGCGGCGTATTGCTTTCGTACCAACCTCCGAATTGCACGACAAGTTACCAGCGGCGTATTGCTTTCGTACCAACCTACGATTTGCACGACAAGTTCCCAGCGGCGTATTGCTTCAGTACCAACCTCCGAATTGCACGACAAGTTCCCAGCGGCGTATTGCTTCAGTACCAACCTACGATTTGCACGACAAGTTGCCAGCGGCGTATTGCTTTCGTACCAACCTACGATTTGCACGACAAGTTGCCAGCGGCGTATTGCTTCGGTACCAACCTCCGAATTGCACGACAAGTTGCCAGCGGCGTATTGCTTCGGTACCAACCTTCGAATTGCACGACAAGTTCCCAGCGGCGTATTGCTTGAGTAGTAACCTCCGATCTGCAAGACAAGTTGCCAGCGGCGTATTGCTTTGGTTATCGTACGAAAGGAGAAATAATTTTTTCTAAGTGCCAGCGGCGTATTGCTTTGATTATCGTACGAAAGGAGAAATAATTTTTTCTAAGTGCCAGCGGCGTATTGCTTTGGTTATCGTACGAAAGGAGAAATAATTTTTTCTAAGTGCCAGCGGCGTATTGCTTTGATTATCGTACGAAAGGAGAAATAATTTTTTCTAAGTGCCAGCGGCGTATTGCTTTGGTTATCGTACGAAAGGAGAAATAATTTTTTCTAAGTGCCAGCGGCGTATTGCTTTGGTTATCGTACGAAAGGAGAAATAATTTTTTCTAAGTGCCAGCGGCGTATTGCTTTGGTTATCGTACGAAAGGAGAAATAATTTTTTCTAAGTGCCAGCGGCGTATTGCTTTGATTATCGTACGAAAGGAGAAATAATTTTTTCTAAGTGCCAGCGGCGTATTGCTTTGGTTATCGTACGAAAGGAGAAATAATTTTTTCTAAGTGCCAGCGGCGTATTGCTTTGATTATCGTACGAAAGGAGAAATAATTTTTTCTAAGTGCCAGCGGCGTATTGCTTTGGTTATCGTACGAAAGGAGAAATAATTTTTTCTAAGTGCCAGCGGCGTATTGCTTTGGTTATCGTACGAAAGGAGAAATAATTTTTTCTAAGTGCCAGCGGCGTATTGCTTTGGTTATCGTACGAAAGGAGAAATAATTTTTTCTAAGTGCCAGCGGCGTATTGCTTTGATTATCGTACGAAAGGAGAAATAATTTTTTCTAAGTGCCAGCGGCGTATTGCTTTGGTTATCGTACGAAAGGAGAAATAATTTTTTCTAAGTGCCAGCGGCGTATTGCTTTGGTTATCGTACGAAAGGAGAAATAATTTTTTCTAAGTGCCAGCGGCGTATTGCTTTGGTTATCGTACGAAAGGAGAAATAATTTTTTCTAAGTGCCAGCGGCGTATTGCTTTGATTATCGTACGAAAGGAGAAATAATTTTTTCTAAGTGCCAGCGGCGTATTGCTTTGGTTATCGTACGAAAGGAGAAATAATTTTTTCTAAGTGCCAGCGGCGTATTGCTTTGATTATCGTACGAAAGGAGAAATAATTTTTTCTAAGTGCCAGCGGCGTATTGCTTTGGTTATCGTACGAAAGGAGAAATAATTTTTTCT
>CAJYYI030000226.1:22500-25000 GCA_913789915.3 Sphecodes monilicornis
GCACTGGTAACCACGAAGGCACCATTGCGGGCTATCTGCGCACCAACGGAAGCCAGCCTCGTCGACGATGAATCTCCCCATTCGATCTTTTGGGTTTCTCAGGTTTACCCCTGAACGGTTTCACGTACTCTTGAACTCTCTCTTCAAAGTTCTTTTCAACTTTCCCTCACGGTACTTGTTCGCTATCGGTCTCGTGGTCATATTTAGCCTTAGATGGAGTTTACCACCCACTTAGGGCTGCACTCTCAAGCAACCCGACTCTAAGGAGAGGTCCTCCCGAAACGCGTACCGGTCGCTACGGGCCTGGCACCCTCTACGGGTAAATGGCCCCATTCAAGATGGACTTGGACGCGGTTCGACGTCACGGGATAAACTGACCCTCCTGAACACTACATTTCCCAACGGCGGAACCGCGGGATTCAGTGCTGGGCTAATTCCTGTTCGCTCGCAGCTACTAAGGAAATCCTTGTTAGTTTCTTTTCCTCCGCTTAGTAATATGCTTAAATTCAGCGGGTAATCTCGCCTACTCTGAGGTCGTCAAACGTGAAAAAAAAATAATTTTTTTTTCTTTCTTGTATTACACCCCGAAAGCGTTAAAACAAAAAAAAAGAGTTCGTCGCTCGAGAGCGTACAGAGGAGCACAAAAAAAAAAAAATGAAAACAAAACTTCTCTCTCGACGAAGCTTCGAAAAGAACACCAATTCGATAATAATATCAAGATTTTGCCTTATGCGCCTCGCCAAACTTCGCGCGTGTGGCGTGTGTCGTCTGTCTCTCTCTGTCTATAAAATTCAATTTCTTCATTTCGTCGTCGAACGGAAACTCTCGCTGGACGATCCTCTCTCGGATCGCGCGGTCTCGCGTACGACAATGAAGAATAAAAGACATTAAGGATAACGACACAACGTTACACACACGCTCGTGTATGGGGCGACCGACAAAAACGGGTCTTTTCTGTTACCTTCGGCCGAGCATGTTTCGGAGAGATATTTGTGTGAATGACAACAACGAAGTTCGAAAGCCACTCCATAGAGGAGTTGTGTATATCGGTAACCCGGTGGGTGTTCTCTCTATTATTTTACACACAGACACACACGGGGGTACAGAAACGCTGCGTCGCGATATTATCCGATCAAACACGAAAATGAAAAAGAGAGAGAAAGAGACACGCGAGAGGTCTTGGAATATCTTGGTCGTCATTCAATTCAAACGAACGTGGCGATGGCGAGAGAAACACAACTCTTGTCGTGGATCGGCGAGGACACGCGACGAGACGGGGAGATATTATTTATCTCCACCCGATACAAGTACGCGTGCGCATCCCGCACAATGCCAACAACATTTTGGCTGTTGTCTCTCTACGTTTGTCCATCGATCGTCAAAGCGTTCGTAGAACGAGAAACCTCATCTCTCTCTCGCGAAGAACTCTCTTCTTCTCTCGTCTCTTTCAAGATCAATTTTGTGTTTGTCGGAAGTCGCTAGCAACGACGACCCTCCGCGTCGACGCGTGTTTTTACTTAGAGGCACATCTCCACGCGCAGGCGTACGTCAATATCTCTCTCCCTGGGGCTTACGTTGTGCGTGCAAACACATATTAATATCTCCTCTCTTTCATTTTGTATTTGTGTCCATTCTCTCTGTAGTCGTCTCTCTGTGTGTCGACTCTTTTTATGTATTGTATAACCTTTCGGATATGAATACGCATCATTTCAGGCGACGTCGGGAGCGCGTATAACGTTCGAGAGCGCGAAACGCTTCTTCCGCGAATGCGAGCCGTTCCACGCGGAGAGAGAGATTTCGATCTGTCGCGCACGGAGCGGTGTTCGCGGGCGGTCGTGTTTATACATGAATAAACACGACTCGCGACGCCGAAAACACTCACGCAAGTCCGTGTGATACACGTCAGATATACCCATCGTCTTCGTCTCCGGAAACAGTACAACGCAATGCGAAATTGGCAATTTTCACACAGAACCGCGTCAAACGCCGACGATACGCCCATCCATCGCTCGTACGTATATATAGCATCTTCTTCGCAACCCGACTCAGAAACGCTCTTTGCGCCCTCCACACAATTTTTCTTATAATATACCAATTGTGTCTCTTGGAGAGGTAAGCGACGGCGGGGACTTAGAAGAGCAACGCAAGCAGTATTTGGTTACGTAAACGACCCTCAGCCAGGCGTGGTCCAGGAATTGTATCCGTGGACCGCAATGTGCGTTCGAAATGTCGATGTTCATGTGTCCTGCAGTTCACACGTTGACGCGCAATTAGCTGCGTTCTTCATCGACCCACGAGCCAAGTGATCCACCGTTCAGGGTAATCGTATATAATTTGATTGATCATCAATCGTATATATGTGTATGTCTCTTGTTCTGCGGTTCGTAAGAACGCCGATACCTGAAAACTCCAACCAGCGCGCGAAGGAGATTCAGGCGTCGTTTTTTTTTTAAAAAAAAAAAAAAACGACACGAACGTCCCGTTAAGACGGAAACCGTCA
>CAJYYI030000226.1:30000-33912 GCA_913789915.3 Sphecodes monilicornis
CCCTTATAGATACCGAACGGCCGGCCGTGACGCCGGCGCCGCACGGAGTTTAGCACGCGCGCTTATGGTGGTAAACCGCCGCGGCAACAGCCCGTTCGAGAAGGCTCTTCGGACTTAGCCGCAAAAATGAGTGAAAATTTTTTTTCTCAAATTCAACAAATTTTCACATTACTAGATTATTCTACATAAAATACACAACTTTTCATTATATATCACGGTACTCCGAAAATTTTTTAGCTCTCACGGTCAAGAGTAAACTTTTTTAATAATGTTCTTAAACGATTTTTAATGTTAGATCATTGTAACAATTAGTGTTTTAACAACAAATATCGTAATAAAAATTCGTTCTGAAGCATATTAACAAAAATAATTGCAAATAATGGGCGAGCGTACTACTCGGAGCGGCGCGCTCCGAAAATTCTCTAAGTCCTCACGGTCAAGAGTAAACTTTTTTAATAATGTTCTTAAACGATTTTTAATGTTAGATCATTGTAACAATTAGTGTTTTACAACAACAAATATCGTAATAAAAATTCGTTCTGAAGCATATTAACAAAAATAATTGCAAATAATGGGCGAGCGTACTACTCGGAGCGGCGCGCTCCGAAAATTCTCTAAGTCCTCACGGTCAAGAGTAAACTTTTTTAATAATGTTCTTAAACGATTTTTAATGTTAGATCATTGTAACAATTAGTGTTTTAACAACAAATATCGTAATAAAAATTCGTTCTGAAGCATATTAACAAAAATAATTGCAAATAATGGGCGAGCGTACTACTCGGAGCGGCGCGCTCCGAAAATTCTCCAAGTCCTCACGGTCAAGAGTAAACTTTTTTAATAATGTTCTTAAACGATTTTTAATGTTAGATCATTGTAACAATTAGTGTTTTAACAACAAATATCGTAATAAAAATTCGTTCTGAAGCATATTAACAAAAATAATTGCAAATAATGGGCGAGCGTACTACTCGGAGCGGCGCGCTCCGAAAATTCTCCAAGTCCTCACGGTCAAGAGTAAACTTTTTTAATAATGTTCTTAAACGATTTTTAATGTTAGATCATTGTAACAATTAGTGTTTTAACAACAAATATCGTAATAAAAATTCGTTCTGAAGCATATTAACAAAAATAATTGCAAATAATGGGCGAGCGTACTACTCGGAGCGGCGCGCTCCGAAAATTTTCCAAGTCCCGCGGCACGTTCACCGCGAAAAAAGGCGTTCTCAAATTCAACAAATTTTCACATTACTAGATTATTCTACATAAAATACACAACTTTTCATTATATATCACGGTACCTCCGAAAATTTTTTAGCTCTCACGGTCAAGAGTAAACTTTTTTAATAATGTTCTTAAACGATTTTTAATGTTAGATCATTGTAACAATTGGCGTTTTAACAACAAATATCGTATTAAAAATTCGTTCTGAAGCATATTAACAAAAATAATTGCAAATAATGGCCGAGCGTACTACTCGGAGCGGTGCGCTCCGAAAATTTTCTAAGTCCCGCGGCACATTCATCGACGTATGAAACTCTTTCAAAATTTATTTTTCACGAATTTCAACAATATCAATCGATTAAACGGTGCGTTTTAAGACACATATTGAAAATGCAGACTGCTCCGATGCGTACTTTCGGAGTAATAATTTTTGAAACGGAGCAGCGATCGTTCTCGCGGCGTGCTCCGAAAATTTTCTAAGTCCCAGCGGCACATTCACCGACGTATGAAACTCTTTCAAAATTTATTTTTCACGAATTTCAGCAATATCAATCGGATTAAACGGTGCGTTTTAAGACACATATTGAAAATGCAGACTGCTCCGATGCGTACTTTCGGAGTAATAATTTTTGAAACGGAGCAGCGATCGTTCTCGCGGCGTGCTCCGAAAATTTTCTAAGTCCCAGCGGCACATTCACCGACGTATGAAACTCTTTCAAAATTTATTTTTCACGAATTTCAGCAATATCAATCGATTAAACGGTGCGTTTTAAGACACATATTGAAATGCAGACTGCTCCGATGCGTACTTTCGGAGTAATAATTTTTGAAACGGAGCAGCGATCGTTCTCGCGGCGTGCTCCGAAAATTTTCTAAGTCCCAGCGACACATTCACCGACGTATGAAACTCTTTCAAATTTATTTTTCACGAATTTCAACAATATCAATCGATTAAACGGTGCGTTTTAAGACACATATTGAAAATGCAGACTGCTCCGATGCGTACTTTCGGAGTAATAATTTTTGAAACGGAGCAGCGATCGTTCTCGCGGCGTGCTCCGAAAATTTTCTAAGTCCCAGCGGCACATTCACCGACGTATGAAACTCTTTCAAAATTTATTTTTCACGAATTTCAGCAATATCAATCGATTAAACGGTGCGTTTTAAGACACATATTGAAAATGCAGAGCTGCTCCGATGCGTACTTTCGGAGTAATAATTTTTTGAAACGGAGCAGCGATCGTTCTCGCGGCGTGCTCCGAAAATTTTCTAAGTCCCAGCGGCACATTCACCGACGTATGAAACTCTTTCAAAATTTATTTTTCACGAATTTCAGCAATATCAATCGATTAAACGGTGCGTTTTAAGACACATATTGAAAATGCAGACTGCTCCGATGCGTACTTTCGGAGTAATAATTTTTGAAACGGAGCAGTCATCGTTCGGCAAGACAAGTTCCCAGCGGCGTATTGCTTTCGTACCAACCTCCGATTTGCACGACAAGTTGCCAGCGGCGTATTGCTTTCGTACCAACCTCCGAATTGCACGACAAGTTCCCAGCGGCGTATTGCTTGAGTAGTAACCTCCGATCTGCACGACAAGTTGCCAGCGGCGTATTGCTTTCGTACCAACCTCCGATTTGCACGACAAGTTGCCAGCGGCGTATTGCTTTCGTACCAACCTCCGAATTGCAACGACAAGTTACCAGCGGCGTATTGCTTTCGTACCAACCTCCGAATTGCACGACAAGTTACCAGCGGCGTATTGCTTCGGTACCAACCTCCGAATTGCACGACAAGTTGCCAGCGGCGTATTGCTTTCGTACCAACCTACGAATTGCACGACAAGTTGCCAGCGGCGTATTGCTTCGGTACCAACCTCCGAATTGCACGACAAGTTCCCAGCGGCGTATTGCTTGAGTAGTAACCTCCGATCTGCACGACAAGTTGCCAGCGGCGTATTGCTTTCGTACCAACCTACGATTTGCACGACAAGTTGCCAGCGGCGTATTGCTTTCGTACCAACCTCCGATTTGCACGACAAGTTGCCAGCGGCGTATTGCTTTCGTACCAACCTCCGAATTGCACGACAAGTTACCAGCGGCGTATTGCTTTCGTACCAACCTACGATTTGCACGACAAGTTGCCAGCGGCGTATTGCTTTCGTACCAACCTCCGAATTGCACGACAAGTTACCAGCGGCGTATTGCTTCAGTACCAACCTCCGAATTGCACGACAAGTTCCCAGCGGCGTATTGCTTCAGTACCAACCTACGATTTGCACGACAAGTTGCCAGCGGCGTATTGCTTTCGTACCAACCCTCCGATCTTGCACGACAAGTTCCCAGCGGCGTATTGCTTTCGTACCAACCTCCGAATTGCACGACAAGTTACCAGCGGCGTATTGCTTCGGTACCAACCTCCGAATTGCACGACAAGTTGCCAGCGGCGTATTGCTTTCGTACCAACCTCCGAATTGCACGACAAGTTGCCAGCGGCGTATTGCTTCGGTACCAACCTCCGAATTGCACGACAAGTTCCCAGCGGCGTATTGCTTGAGTAGTAACCTCCGATCTGCACGACAAGTTGCCAGCGGCGTATTGCTTTCGTACCAACCTACGATTTGCACGACAAGTTGCCAGCGGCGTATTGCTTTCGTACCAACCTCCGATTTGCACGACAAGTTGCCAGC
>CAJYYI030000227.1:0-2500 GCA_913789915.3 Sphecodes monilicornis
AAGCAATACGCCGCTGGGAACTTGTCGTGCAATTCGGAGGTTGGTACCGAAGCAATACGCCGCTGGCAACTTGTCGTGCAATTCGGAGGTTGGTACGAAAGCAATACGCCGCTGGCAACTTGTCGTGCAATTCGGAGGTTGGTACGAAAGCAATACGCCGCTGGCAACTTGTCGTGCAAATCGTAGGTTGGTACTGAAGCAATACGCCGCTGGGAACTTGTCGTGCAATTCGGAGGTTGGTACTGAAGCAATACGCCGCTGGGAACTTGTCGTGCAATTCGGAGGTTGGTACCGAAGCAATACGCCGCTGGCAACTTGTCGTGCAATTCGGAGGTTGGTACGAAAGCAATACGCCGCTGGCAACTTGTCGTGCAAATCGTAGGTTGGTACTGAAGCAATACGCCGCTGGGAACTTGTCGTGCAATTCGGAGGTTGGTACCGAAGCAATACGCCGCTGGCAACTTGTCGTGCAATTCGGAGGTTGGTACGAAAGCAATACGCCGCTGGCAACTTGTCGTGCAAATCGTAGGTTGGTACTGAAGCAATACGCCGCTGGGAACTTGTCGTGCAATTCGGAGGTTGGTACTGAAGCAATACGCCGCTGGGAACTTGTCGTGCAATTCGGAGGTTGGTACCGAAGCAATACGCCGCTGGCAACTTGTCGTGCAATTCGGAGGTTGGTACGAAAGCAATACGCCGCTGGCAACTTGTCGTGCAATTCGGAGGTTGGTACGAAAGCAATACGCCGCTGGCAACTTGTCGTGCAGATCGGAGGTTACTACTCAAGCAATACGCCGCTGGCAACTTGTCGTGCAGATCGGAGGTTACTACTCAAGCAATACGCCGCTGGGAACTTGTCGTGCAATTCGGAGGTTGGTACGAAAGCAATACGCCGCTGGCAACTTGTCGTGCAAATCGGAGGTTGGTACGAAAGCAATACGCCGCTGGGAACTTGTCTTGCCGAACGATGACTGCTCCGTTTCAAAAATTATTACTCCGAAAGTACGCATCGGAGCTGTCTGTATTTTCTATATGTGTCTTAAAACGCACCGTTTAATCGATTGATATTGCTGAAATTCGTGAAAAATAAATTTTGAAAGAGTTTCATACGTCGGTGAATGCGCCGCGGGACTTAGAAAATTTTCGGAGCACGCCGCGAGAACGATCGCTGCTCCGTTTCAAAAATTATTACTCCGAAAGTACGCATCGGAGCAGTCTGCATTTTCAATATGTGTCTTAAAACGCACCGTTTAATCGATTGATATTGTTGAAATTCGTGAAAAATAAATTTTGAAAGAGTTTCATACGTCGGTGAATGTGCCGCTGGGACTTAGAAAATTTTCGGAGCACGCCGCGAGAACGATCGCTGCTCCGTTTCAAAAATTATTACTCCGAAAGTACGCATCGGAGCAGTCTGCATTTTCAATATGTGTCTTAAAACGCACCGTTTAATCGATTGATATTGTTGAAATTCGTGAAAAATAAATTTTGAAAGAGTTTCATACGTCGGTGAATGTGCCGCTGGGACTTAGAAAATTTTCGGAGCACGCCGCGAGAACGATCGCTGCTCCGTTTCAAAAATTATTACTCCGAAAGTACGCATCGGAGCAGTCTGCATTTTCAATATGTGTCTTAAAACGCACCGTTTAATCGATTGATATTGTTGAAATTCGTGAAAAATAAATTTTGAAAGAGTTTCATACGTCGATGAATGTGCCGCGGGACTTAGAAAATTTTCGGAGCGCACCGCTCCGAGTAGTACGCTCGGCCATTATTTGCAATTATTTTTGTTAATATGCTTCAGAACGAATTTTTAATACGATATTTGTTGTTAAAACGCCAATTGTTACAATGATCTAACATTAAAAATCGTTTAAGAACATTATTAAAAAAGTTTACTCTTGACCGTGAGAGCTAAAAAATTTTCGGAGTACCGTGATATATAATGAAAAGTTGTGTATTTTATGTAGAATAATCTAGTAATGTGAAAATTTGTTGAATTTGAGAACGCCTTTTTTCGCGGTGAACGTGCCGCGGGACTTGGAAAATTTTCGGAGCGCGCCGCTCCGAGTAGTACGCTCGCCCATTATTTGCAATTATTTTTGTTAATATGCTTCAGAACGAATTTTTATTACGATATTTGTTGTTAAAACACTAATTGTTACAATGATCTAACATTAAAAATCGTTTAAGAACATTATTAAAAAAGTTTACTCTTGACCGTGAGGACTTAGAGAATTTTCGGAGCGCGCCGCTCCGAGTAGTACGCTCGCCCATTATTTGCAATTATTTTTGTTAATATGCTTCAGAACGAATTTTTATTACGATATTTGTTGTTAAAACACTAATTGTTACAATGATCTAACATTAAAAATCGTTTAAGAACATTATTAAAAAAGTTTACTCTTGACCGTGAGGACTTAGAGAATTTTCGGAGCGCGCCGCTCCGAGTAGTACGCTCGCCCATTATTTGCAATTATTTTTGTTAATATGCTTCAGA
>CAJYYI030000227.1:7500-10000 GCA_913789915.3 Sphecodes monilicornis
ACTGCGGCACGAGTATTGGGACGAACGACCGCGCACGGCCAGCAGAGCCGGCTGTGAAGTCCGTTAGTATCGAATAATATGGTTCGCAAACTCTCTCCAAAGCGCAGCACACGACGCAACTCTTGAGAAACTTTATTTCGAAAGTAGTAGGAGGAGGAGGAGGAGGAGGAGTAGGAGGACCGGCTGTGAAGCTCGCTTTTAAAGCCGTGCGTCGCGAGTCCGACACCCGTCTCTGCCGCGTACCGCGGTCACGAGTATTGGGACGAACGACCGCGCACGGCCAGAGCCGGCCGTGAGTCCCCTCTCCCCTCATCTAACCCAGACCTAACTTATCGAAATCGTTCTCGACAAAAAAGAGGAGAGAGTGTGTGTATGGAGAGGAGGAATCGTCTGGATCCATGTATCGGGTTGTCTCTACGAAAAGACCCCGTCGTTTTCAGATTTCCCCTCTCTGTGTTTTCCATTTTAAGGCTTTTCAATGTACTATTCGCCCGGCCGTCAGATACGCGAGACGAGCGTTGTGCTCTCTCTCGACCGTACTCTGACGGTTTCCGTCTTAACGGGACGTTCGTGTCGTTTTTTTTTTTTTTTTAAAAAAAAAACGACGCCTGAATCTCCTTCGCGCGCTGGTTGGAGTTTTCAGGTATCGGCGTTCTTACGAACCGCAGAACAAGAGACATACACATATATACGATTGATGATCAATCAAATTATATACGATTACCCTGAACGGTGGATCACTTGGCTCGTGGGTCGATGAAGAACGCAGCTAATTGCGCGTCAACGTGTGAACTGCAGGACACATGAACATCGACATTTCGAACGCACATTGCGGTCCACGGATACAATTCCTGGACCACGCCTGGCTGAGGGTCGTTTACGTAACCAAATACTGCTTGCGTTGCTCTTCTAAGTCCCCGCCGTCGCTTACCTCTCCAAGAGACACAATTGGTATATTATAAGAAAAATTGTGTGGAGGGCGCAAAGAGCGTTTCTGAGTCGGGTTGCGAAGAAGATGCTATATATACGTACGAGCGATGGATGGGCGTATCGTCGGCGTTTGACGCGGTTCTGTGTGAAAATTGCCAATTTCGCATTGCGTTGTACTGTTTCCGGAGACGAAGACGATGGGTATCTGACGTGTATCACACGGACTTGCGTGAGTGTTTTCGGCGTCGCGAGTCGTGTTTATTCATGTATAAACACGACCGCCCGCGAACACCGCTCCGTGCGCGACAGATCGAAATCTCTCTCTCCGCGTGGAACGGCTCGCATTCGCGGAAGAAGCGTTTCGCGCTCTCGAACGTTATACGCGCTCCCGACGTCGCCTGAAATGATGCGTATTCATATCCGAAAGGTTATACAATACATAAAAAGAGTCGACACACAGAGAGACGACTACAGAGAGAATGGACACAAATACAAAATGAAAGAGAGGAGATATTAATATGTGTTTGCACGCACAACGTAAGCCCCAGGGAGAGAGATATTGACGTACGCCTGCGCGTGGAGATGTGCCTCTAAGTAAAAACACGCGTCGACGCGGAGGGTCGTCGTTGCTAGCGACTTCCGACAAACACAAAATTGATCTTGAAAGAGACGAGAGAAGAAGAGAGTTCTTCGCGAGAGAGAGATGAGGTTTCTCGTTCTACGAACGCTTTGACGATCGATGGACAAACGTAGAGAGACAACAGCCAAAATGTTGTTGGCATTGTGCGGGATGCGCACGCGTACTTGTATCGGGTGGAGATAAATAATATCTCCCCGTCTCGTCGCGTGTCCTCGCCGATCCACGACAAGAGTTGTGTTTCTCTCGCCATCGCCACGTTCGTTTGAATTGAATGACGACCAAGATATTCCAAGACCTCTCGCGTGTCTCTTTCTCTCTCTTTTTCATTTTCGTGTTTGATCGGATAATATCGCGACGCAGCGTTTCTGTACCCCCGTGTGTCTGTGTGTAAAATAATAGAGAGAACACCCACCGGGTTACCGATATACACAACTCCTCTATGGAGTGGCTTTCGAACTTCGTTGTTGTCATTCACACAAATATCTCTCCGAAACATGCTCGGCCGAAGGTAACAGAAAAGACCCGTTTTTGTCGGTCGCCCCATACACGAGCGTGTGTGTAACGTTGTGTCGTTATCCTTAATGTCTTTTATTCTTCATTGTCGTACGCGAGACCGCGCGATCCGAGAGAGGATCGTCCAGCGAGAGTTTCCGTTCGACGACGAAATGAAGAAATTGAATTTTATAGACAGAGAGAGACAGACGACACACGCCACACGCGCGAAGTTTGGCGAGGCGCATAAGGCAAAATCTTGATATTATTATCGAATTGGTGTTCTTTTCGAAGCTTCGTCGAGAGAGAAGTTTTGTTTTCATTTTTTTTTTTTGTGCTCCTCTGTACGCTCTCGAGCGACGAACTCTTTTTTTTTGTTTTAACGCTTTCGGGGTGTAATACAAGAAAGAAAAAAAAATTATTTTTTTTTCACGTTTG
>CAJYYI030000227.1:17500-20000 GCA_913789915.3 Sphecodes monilicornis
CGATAACCAAAGCAATACGCCGCTGGGAACTTGTCGTGCAATTCGGAGGTTGGTACGAAAGCAATACGCCGCTGGCAACTTGTCTTGCAGATCGGAGGTTACTACTCAAGCAATACGCCGCTGGGAACTTGTCGTGCAATTCGAAGGTTGGTACCGAAGCAATACGCCGCTGGCAACTTGTCGTGCAATTCGGAGGTTGGTACTGAAGCAATACGCCGCTGGGAACTTGTCGTGCAATTCGGAGGTTGGTACCGAAGCAATACGCCGCTGGCAACTTGTCGTGCAATTCGGAGGTTGGTACGAAAGCAATACGCCGCTGGCAACTTGTCGTGCAAATCGGAGGTTGGTACGAAAGCAATACGCCGCTGGCAACTTGTCGTGCAATTCGGAGGTTGGTACTGAAGCAATACGCCGCTGGGAACTTGTCGTGCAATTCGGAGGTTGGTACCGAAGCAATACGCCGCTGGCAACTTGTCGTGCAATTCGGAGGTTGGTACGAAAGCAATACGCCGCTGGCAACTTGTCGTGCAATTCGGAGGTTGGTACGAAAGCAATACGCCGCTGGCAACTTGTCGTGCAAATCGTAGGTTGGTACTGAAGCAATACGCCGCTGGGAACTTGTCGTGCAATTCGGAGGTTGGTACTGAAGCAATACGCCGCTGGGAACTTGTCGTGCAATTCGGAGGTTGGTACCGAAGCAATACGCCGCTGGCAACTTGTCGTGCAATTCGGAGGTTGGTACGAAAGCAATACGCCGCTGGCAACTTGTCGTGCAAATCGTAGGTTGGTACTGAAGCAATACGCCGCTGGGAACTTGTCGTGCAATTCGGAGGTTGGTACCGAAGCAATACGCCGCTGGCAACTTGTCGTGCAATTCGGAGGTTGGTACGAAAGCAATACGCCGCTGGCAACTTGTCGTGCAAATCGTAGGTTGGTACTGAAGCAATACGCCGCTGGGAACTTGTCGTGCAATTCGGAGGTTGGTACTGAAGCAATACGCCGCTGGGAACTTGTCGTGCAATTCGGAGGTTGGTACCGAAGCAATACGCCGCTGGCAACTTGTCGTGCAATTCGGAGGTTGGTACGAAAGCAATACGCCGCTGGCAACTTGTCGTGCAAATCGGAGGTTGGTACGAAAGCAATACGCCGCTGGCAACTTGTCGTGCAGATCGGAGGTTACTACTCAAGCAATACGCCGCTGGCAACTTGTCGTGCAGATCGGAGGTTACTACTCAAGCAATACGCCGCTGGGAACTTGTCGTGCAATTCGGAGGTTGGTACGAAAGCAATACGCCGCTGGCAACTTGTCGTGCAAATCGGAGGTTGGTACGAAAGCAATACGCCGCTGGGAACTTGTCTTGCCGAACGATGACTGCTCCGTTTCAAAAATTATTACTCCGAAAGTACGCATCGGAGCTGTCTGTATTTTCTATATGTGTCTTAAAACGCACCGTTTAATCGATTGATATTGCTGAAATTCGTGAAAAATAAATTTTGAAAGAGTTTCATACGTCGGTGAATGCGCCGCGGGACTTAGAAAATTTTCGGAGCACGCCGCGAGAACGATCGCTGCTCCGTTTCAAAAATTATTACTCCGAAAGTACGCATCGGAGCAGTCTGCATTTTCAATATGTGTCTTAAAACGCACCGTTTAATCGATTGATATTGTTGAAATTCGTGAAAAATAAATTTTGAAAGAGTTTCATACGTCGGTGAATGTGCCGCTGGGACTTAGAAAATTTTCGGAGCACGCCGCGAGAACGATCGCTGCTCCGTTTCAAAAATTATTACTCCGAAAGTACGCATCGGAGCAGTCTGCATTTTCAATATGTGTCTTAAAACGCACCGTTTAATCGATTGATATTGTTGAAATTCGTGAAAAATAAATTTTGAAAGAGTTTCATACGTCGGTGAATGTGCCGCTGGGACTTAGAAAATTTTCGGAGCACGCCGCGAGAACGATCGCTGCTCCGTTTCAAAAATTATTACTCCGAAAGTACGCATCGGAGCAGTCTGCATTTTCAATATGTGTCTTAAAACGCACCGTTTAATCGATTGATATTGTTGAAATTCGTGAAAAATAAATTTTGAAAGAGTTTCATACGTCGATGAATGTGCCGCGGGACTTAGAAAATTTTCGGAGCGCACCGCTCCGAGTAGTACGCTCGGCCATTATTTGCAATTATTTTTGTTAATATGCTTCAGAACGAATTTTTAATACGATATTTGTTGTTAAAACGCCAATTGTTACAATGATCTAACATTAAAAATCGTTTAAGAACATTATTAAAAAAGTTTACTCTTGACCGTGAGAGCTAAAAAATTTTCGGAGTACCGTGATATATAATGAAAAGTTGTGTATTTTATGTAGAATAATCTAGTAATGTGAAAATTTGTTGAATTTGAGAACGCCTTTTTTCGCGGTGAACGTGCCGCGGGACTTGGAAAATTTTCGGAGCGCGCCGCTCCGAGTAGTACGCTCGCCCATTATTTGCAATTA
>CAJYYI030000227.1:25000-33378 GCA_913789915.3 Sphecodes monilicornis
CCGGCTGCGAAGTCCCGCGAAATCTGTCTCTCTTTCTACATATATCATCTCTCTATGTATATCGGAGTTCGCGTATAACCAAGAGCACTAAACGTCGCCGCAATGCGCGTTCGTTGTGACACGAAATTCGAGAGGACCGGCTGCGAAGCTCGCTTTTAAAGCCGTGCGTCGCGAGTCCGACACCCGTCTCTGCCCGCGTACCGCGGCCACGAGTATTGGGACGAACGACCGCGCACGGCCAGAGCCGGCTGTGAAGTCCGTTTGTATCGATCGCGTTCAACAACGCGCAAAGAGAGAGTGCAAAGGGAGAGAGAGAAAAGAGAATTTGTTTCGAGAGGACCGGCTGCGAAGCTCGCTTTTAAAGCTGTGCGTCGCGAGTCCGACACCCGTCTCTGCCGCGTACTGCGGCACGAGTATTGGGACGAACGACCGCGCACGGCCAGCAGAGCCGGCTGTGAAGTCCGTTAGTATCGAATAATATGGTTCGCAAACTCTCTCCAAAGCGCAGCACACGACGCAACTCTTGAGAAACTTTATTTCGAAAGTAGTAGGAGGAGGAGGAGGAGGAGGAGTAGGAGGACCGGCTGTGAAGCTCGCTTTTAAAGCCGTGCGTCGCGAGTCCGACACCCGTCTCTGCCGCGTACCGCGGTCACGAGTATTGGGACGAACGACCGCGCACGGCCAGAGCCGGCCGTGAGTCCCCTCTCCCCTCATCTAACCCAGACCTAACTTATCGAAATCGTTCTCGACAAAAAAGAGGAGAGAGTGTGTGTATGGAGAGGAGGAATCGTCTGGATCCATGTATCGGGTTGTCTCTACGAAAAGACCCCGTCGTTTTCAGATTTCCCCTCTCTGTGTTTTCCATTTTAAGGCTTTTCAATGTACTATTCGCCCGGCCGTCAGATACGCGAGACGAGCGTTGTGCTCTCTCTCGACCGTACTCTGACGGTTTCCGTCTTAACGGGACGTTCGTGTCGTTTTTTTTTTTTTTTTAAAAAAAAAACGACGCCTGAATCTCCTTCGCGCGCTGGTTGGAGTTTTCAGGTATCGGCGTTCTTACGAACCGCAGAACAAGAGACATACACATATATACGATTGATGATCAATCAAATTATATACGATTACCCTGAACGGTGGATCACTTGGCTCGTGGGTCGATGAAGAACGCAGCTAATTGCGCGTCAACGTGTGAACTGCAGGACACATGAACATCGACATTTCGAACGCACATTGCGGTCCACGGATACAATTCCTGGACCACGCCTGGCTGAGGGTCGTTTACGTAACCAAATACTGCTTGCGTTGCTCTTCTAAGTCCCCGCCGTCGCTTACCTCTCCAAGAGACACAATTGGTATATTATAAGAAAAATTGTGTGGAGGGCGCAAAGAGCGTTTCTGAGTCGGGTTGCGAAGAAGATGCTATATATACGTACGAGCGATGGATGGGCGTATCGTCGGCGTTTGACGCGGTTCTGTGTGAAAATTGCCAATTTCGCATTGCGTTGTACTGTTTCCGGAGACGAAGACGATGGGTATCTGACGTGTATCACACGGACTTGCGTGAGTGTTTTCGGCGTCGCGAGTCGTGTTTATTCATGTATAAACACGACCGCCCGCGAACACCGCTCCGTGCGCGACAGATCGAAATCTCTCTCTCCGCGTGGAACGGCTCGCATTCGCGGAAGAAGCGTTTCGCGCTCTCGAACGTTATACGCGCTCCCGACGTCGCCTGAAATGATGCGTATTCATATCCGAAAGGTTATACAATACATAAAAAGAGTCGACACACAGAGAGACGACTACAGAGAGAATGGACACAAATACAAAATGAAAGAGAGGAGATATTAATATGTGTTTGCACGCACAACGTAAGCCCCAGGGAGAGAGATATTGACGTACGCCTGCGCGTGGAGATGTGCCTCTAAGTAAAAACACGCGTCGACGCGGAGGGTCGTCGTTGCTAGCGACTTCCGACAAACACAAAATTGATCTTGAAAGAGACGAGAGAAGAAGAGAGTTCTTCGCGAGAGAGAGATGAGGTTTCTCGTTCTACGAACGCTTTGACGATCGATGGACAAACGTAGAGAGACAACAGCCAAAATGTTGTTGGCATTGTGCGGGATGCGCACGCGTACTTGTATCGGGTGGAGATAAATAATATCTCCCCGTCTCGTCGCGTGTCCTCGCCGATCCACGACAAGAGTTGTGTTTCTCTCGCCATCGCCACGTTCGTTTGAATTGAATGACGACCAAGATATTCCAAGACCTCTCGCGTGTCTCTTTCTCTCTCTTTTTCATTTTCGTGTTTGATCGGATAATATCGCGACGCAGCGTTTCTGTACCCCCGTGTGTCTGTGTGTAAAATAATAGAGAGAACACCCACCGGGTTACCGATATACACAACTCCTCTATGGAGTGGCTTTCGAACTTCGTTGTTGTCATTCACACAAATATCTCTCCGAAACATGCTCGGCCGAAGGTAACAGAAAAGACCCGTTTTTGTCGGTCGCCCCATACACGAGCGTGTGTGTAACGTTGTGTCGTTATCCTTAATGTCTTTTATTCTTCATTGTCGTACGCGAGACCGCGCGATCCGAGAGAGGATCGTCCAGCGAGAGTTTCCGTTCGACGACGAAATGAAGAAATTGAATTTTATAGACAGAGAGAGACAGACGACACACGCCACACGCGCGAAGTTTGGCGAGGCGCATAAGGCAAAATCTTGATATTATTATCGAATTGGTGTTCTTTTCGAAGCTTCGTCGAGAGAGAAGTTTTGTTTTCATTTTTTTTTTTTGTGCTCCTCTGTACGCTCTCGAGCGACGAACTCTTTTTTTTTGTTTTAACGCTTTCGGGGTGTAATACAAGAAAGAAAAAAAAATTATTTTTTTTTCACGTTTGACGACCTCAGAGTAGGCGAGATTACCCGCTGAATTTAAGCATATTACTAAGCGGAGGAAAAGAAACTAACAAGGATTTCCTTAGTAGCTGCGAGCGAACAGGAATTAGCCCAGCACTGAATCCCGCGGTTCCGCCGTTGGGAAATGTAGTGTTCAGGAGGGTCAGTTTATCCCGTGACGTCGAACCGCGTCCAAGTCCATCTTGAATGGGGCCATTTACCCGTAGAGGGTGCCAGGCCCGTAGCGACCGGTACGCGTTTCGGGAGGACCTCTCCTTAGAGTCGGGTTGCTTGAGAGTGCAGCCCTAAGTGGGTGGTAAACTCCATCTAAGGCTAAATATGACCACGAGACCGATAGCGAACAAGTACCGTGAGGGAAAGTTGAAAAGAACTTTGAAGAGAGAGTTCAAGAGTACGTGAAACCGTTCAGGGGTAAACCTGAGAAACCCAAAAGATCGAATGGGGAGATTCATCGTCGACGAGGCTGGCTTCCGTTGGTGCGCAGATAGCCCGCAATGGTGCCTTCGTGGTTACCAGTGCGAGGGTACACCACCTTCGGCAAATGTTCCGGCTACGTAGTCGTGCACTTCTCCCTTAGTAGAACGTCGCGACCCGTTGCGTGTCGGTCTACGGCCCGAGTTTGTTGACTGTCGTGTCGCCATCGCGCGCACACGGCAGACGCTCGGTCTCGCCTGGCCGGCTGCGTGACGGTACTCTGACGGTATCGGGCCGCAACCAATCCATTCTCGAATGTTTGTGCGTCAGGCCCGCCGCAAGCTCGGTTTTCTACCCGGAGGCACGGACCTGGTGCCGGCTCCGGGCCTAACCAGCTGTTAGCAGGCGGTGTCCTCGGACTGGCCAAGCTTTGAATTACCGGTCAGCGACGCTACTGCTTTGGGTACTCTCAGGACCCGTCTTGAAACACGGACCAAGGAGTCTAACATGTGCGCGAGTCATTGGGACATTGAAACCTAAAGGCGCAATGAAAGTGAAGGTCGTACCTTGCGTCGACCAAGGGAGGATGGGCCGCGTCACGATGCGGCCTCGCACTCCCGGGGCGTCTCGTTCTCATTGCGAGAAGAGGCGCACCCAGAGCGTACACGTTGGGACCCGAAAGATGGTGAACTATGCCTGGTCAGGACGAAGTCAGGGGAAACCCTGATGGAGGTCCGTAGCGATTCTGACGTGCAAATCGATCGTCGGAACTGGGTATAGGGGCGAAAGACTAATCGAACCATCTAGTAGCTGGTTCCCTCCGAAGTTTCCCTCAGGATAGCTGGCACTCGCTCGTTCCTCTTTGTGAACGCGTGCGAGTCTCATCTGGTAAAGCGAATGATTAGAGGCCTTGGGGCCGAAACGACCTCAACCTATTCTCAAACTTTAAATGGGTGAGATCTCTGGCTTGCTTGGATCAATGAAGCCACGAGATTTTGGATCAGAGTGCCAAGTGGGCCAATTTTGGTAAGCAGAACTGGCGCTGTGGGATGAACCAAACGCAGAGTTAAGGCGCCTAAGTCGACGCTTATGGGATACCATGAAAGGCGTTGGTTGCTTAAGACAGCAGGACGGTGGCCATGGAAGTCGGAATCCGCTAAGGAGTGTGTAACAACTCACCTGCCGAAGCAACTAGCCCTGAAAATGGATGGCGCTGAAGCGTCGCGCCTATACTCCGCCGTCAGCGGCAAGTGGGGCTGGACGCGTCGATGTCGCGCGTTTACGCGCGCTCGGCCGTCCTCCATGAAGCTCTGACGAGTAGGAGGGTCGCGGCGGTGTGCGCAGAAGGGTCTGGGCGTGAGCCTGCCTGGAGCCGCCGTCGGTGCAGATCTTGGTGGTAGTAGCAAATACTCCAGCGAGGCCCTGGAGGACTGACGTGGAGAAGGGTTTCGTGTGAACAGCCGTTGCACACGAGTCAGTCGATCCTAAGCCCTAAGAGAAATCCTATGTAGATGAGGTGTCTCTAAATTAGAGAATAACACACACCCATCGGGCGAAAGGGAATCCGGTTTCTATTCCGGAACCCGGCAGCGGAACCGCATACCATTCGGGCCCTCGTAAGAGTGTTCGTCGGGGTAACCCAAAATGACCTGGAGACGCCGTCGGGAGATCCGGGGAGAGTTTTCTTTTCTGTATAAGCGTTCGAGTTCCCTGGAAACCTCTAGCAGGGAGATAGGGTTTGGAACGCGAAGAGCACCGCAGTTGCGGCGGTGTCCGGATCTTCCCCTCGGACCTTGAAAATCCAGGAGAGGGCCACGTGGAGGTGTCGCGCCGGTTCGTACCCATATCCGCAGCAGGTCTCCAAGGTAAAGAGCCTCTAGTCGATAGATTAATGTAGGTAAGGGAAGTCGGCAATTGGATCCGTAACTTCGGAATAAGGATTGGCTCTGAGGAGCGGGGCGTGTCGGGCTTGGTCGGGAAGCGGGTCTGGCTGACGTGCCGGGCCTGGGCGAGGTGCAACACGACTTTTTGTCGTGGGAATCCGAGCTCGGTCCCGTGCCTTGGCCTCCCGCGGATCTTCCTTGCTGCGAGGCTTCCGTCTAGAACGGTCGTCCTCTTCGGCCGCCATTCAACGCTCAGCTCAGAACTGGCACGGACTAGGGGAATCCGACTGTCTAATTAAAACAAAGCATTGCGATGGCCCCCACGGGTGTTGACGCAATGTGATTTCTGCCCAGTGCTCTGAATGTCAACGTGAAGAAATTCAAAAAAGCGCGGGTAAACGGCGGGAGTAACTATGACTCTCTTAAGGTAGCCAAATGCCTCGTCATCTAATTAGTGACGCGCATGAATGGATTAACGAGATTCCCTCTGTCCCTATCTACTGAGTTCACCGCTAGGTGGCGCAGAGTACACACGCGTCTTCACGTCGCTCCGTATTTCGAGTGCTTTTTAAGTGGTAAATTCTTCAGGAATAATTAATTAAAGTTATTCAGGCTATAGTATTAGTGCCAGTGAGCATTCATACGAAAAAGTTTCGCGATCAGACGACTCTGGAAAGACTTATTCGGAAAAATCGAGTTGGCGTCGGTTGGCGGCAAGCCGCAGTGACGCGTCGGTTCTTCGATCGGATATATCCGGACTCCAGTTGCTGTGAAAGTGTTGCATCCATTTGTGCCTGTGTCAGCACTCTTGCTGTACAGAACGCAAGTGGTTTAAAGACGATAGATAAAGACAATAGTCATTTATTGACGAAAAACAGTTTTGACAGGCAGTTGGCCGCCATCTTGGACGCCATCTTCCCGCCAAGAGGGACGCCATCACGGGCGCCATCTGGCGGCCGCTTGGCAAAGCTCGAGCCGCCATTTGTTCGCGGGAGATTCAAAAGGACGACAGCGCCGCCCCTAGGGGCAAGCGCCAAATTTGAATCGACGAAAACGATAAGAAGCAAAGATGAGTTGTATAATGAAAAAAAACAAAGAGAAGTATATGAAGGAGAAACTTCATAAGCTAAACGTGACCCAAAAACCTTCTGGAAAGAAAACAGAAACCAAAATGGAGATCGAACAGGCTTCTGATAAGAGGAAAGTGCGAGAATGCGGCTCAGACTCTGACACGTCCATCAAACCGGCAAAAATAACGAAGCCGACCGTTCCAACCGCGGAAGACGAAGAAACGAGCAGCGAAAGCTTAATCAGCGAACCGGAATCCACCCCTGACCCAGCGCCATTGGAAAATGATTGCTGCAAACGGAACGAATGCTGCAAAGAACTAGACAAAGCTACAGATAGCCAAAGTCTCAATAAAAAGGCAGACTGCATCAGGAAAAACCTAATGCTTATACTGGACAACCAAAGTCCATCAATTAAGGACGTTTCGCGATATGCAATTCTGGAGAAATTTACGGAAATGCAGAGTCTCCTGACCGAAGTTCTCATCGCAAACAGCCACCTGGAAGGTCAGCTGCATGCCGCAAAGAGCAACAAAGAGAGAAGCCACAGCGTGACGGGCCCACAGAGACCATTGACATACGCGGAACGAGTTGGCATCAACTCGAGAGCTGCGGCAATGTCAAACCGTAAGCAGGACCCGCCGAGCGTAATAACGATTCGGCCGAAAGACGACAAGAGTTTCACCTCCAGTGAGCAAACGAAGGAAGCGGTGCTCAAAATGATCTCTCCATCCGCGGAGGGGCTTCAGGTACAGAATGTCAGGAAGATTCAAGGGAACGGCATTCTGATCGAGACAGCCAGGTCTACCGACATCAGAAATCTGATGGCGAACAAGAAGCTGGCAGCAGCCGGATTCACGGTGGCAGCGCCAGCGAAAAAAAGCCCGCGGATCATAATATACCGGGCCCCGAGATCCTCAGACGACGATCTCCTGGAGAAAATCGTTGCACAGAACGAAGTACCGATCCAGGAAAGGGAAAGTTTCAGGCAGCAGATGAAAGTGGCCTTCAAAACCGGTGACAAGGAGAGAGAGACCTGTAATGTGATCTTAGAGGTCTCCAACAAGGTCAGGGAGCACTTGAACAAGCGGGAACGAATTTTTATAGAATTCGCCAGCTGCTCCTTCCAGGATTATGTAGCAGCTACTCGCTGCTACAAATGTCAGGGCTACGGACACACGTCCAAGCACTGCAGGAGTGAGAAGGACGTATGCGGACACTGTGCATCCCATGGACACAGCTTCAAGGACTGCCCTAAGAAGAAGACGGACGCAGTGTGTTCAAACTGCAAAAAGGTTGGAAAGCCGCACAATCACAGTGTAAAGGATAATGAGTGTCCCGCATATATAAGTGCGATAAATCAGGTCGTTGCGCGAATTGACTATGGTCGATAGACCCAACAATAATCACATGCAGGAAATCAGGTTTGCTCAGCTTAACATGCGAAGATCGCAAGCAGTGTCACTTGAAGCAGCCAGGATGCTGGAGGAAAAACATTTCGACGTGCTCTTGATGCAAGAGCCCTACAATATCAAGGGAAAATTCATAGGATTCGGTAACAGAGTTCTACAATGCCACGGTGGAAAACCAGGAGAGCAGGTCTACTCAGGAATTATAGTGAAAAATCCATCGCTCTCTGTGCTGAAGCTCGCCTACCTTAGCAATGATCACTGCACGTGTGTAGAGATCACCGGTGCTACAGGCAACTTCTACCTCGCGTCCATATATTTCCAGTGCTCACACGACATCGAGCCGTACATCGAAATGATAAAGAAAATCGTAAGGACATTACCATCTGAAAAACTGATCATCGCAGCCGACGTGAATGCTAAATCTGCGCTCTGGTACAGCCAGTGCGTAGATCAGCGAGGGGGACGTCTCGAAGAGGAAATAGCGCAGCTTAACCTCTTTGTTATGAACGAGCCAGGTAATCCACCTACCTATCGCAATCAACAAGGCTGCTCGAACATCGACGTAACCCTCACCACTGAGGCTGCGGTCAGAATGATAAAGGACTGGCGAGTCAGAGAGGGATGGACAACAAGCGACCACAATTTAGTTACTTTCAAGATCCGATCCAGCGAATCCCATAAT
>CAJYYI030000228.1:0-2500 GCA_913789915.3 Sphecodes monilicornis
CCGAAGCAATACGCCGCTGGCAACTTGTCGTGCAATTCGGAGGTTGGTACGAAAGCAATACGCCGCTGGCAACTTGTCGTGCAATTCGGAGGTTGGTACCGAAGCAATACGCCGCTGGTAACTTGTCGTGCAATTCGGAGGTTGGTACGAAAGCAATACGCCGCTGGTAACTTGTCGTGCAATTCGGAGGTTGGTACGAAAGCAATACGCCGCTGGGAACTTGTCGTGCAATTTGGAGGTTGGTACCGAAGCAATACGCCGCTGGCAACTTGTCGTGCAATTCGGAGGTTGGTACGAAAGCAATACGCCGCTGGCAACTTGTCGTGCAAATCGGAGGTTGGTACGAAAGCAATACGCCGCTGGCAACTTGTCGTGCAAATCGGAGGTTGGTACGAAAGCAATACGCCGCTGGGAACTTGTCTTGCCGAACGATGACTGCTCCGTTTCAAAAATTATTACTCCGAAAGTACGCATCGGAGCTGTCTGTATTTTCTATATGTGTCTTAAAACGCACCGTTTAATCGATTGATATTGTTGAAATTCGTGAAATATAAATTTTGAAAGAGTTTCATACGTCGGTGAATGTGCCGCTGGGACTTAGAAAATTTTCGGAGCACGCCGCGAGAACGATCGCTGCTCCGTTTCAAAAATTATTACTCCGAAAGTACGCATCGGGAGCAGTCTGCATTTTCAATATGTGTCTTAAAACGCACCGTTTAATCGATTGATATTGTTGAAATTCGTGAAAAATAAATTTTGAAAGAGTTTCATACGTCGGTGAATGTGTCGCTGGGACTTAGAAAATTTTCGGAGCACGCCGCGAGAACGATCGCTGCTCCGTTTCAAAAATTATTACTCCGAAAGTACGCATCGGAGCAGTCTGCATTTTCAATATGTGTCTTAAAACGCACCGTTTAATCGATTGATATTGTTGAAATTCGTGAAAAATAAATTTTGAAAGAGTTTCATACGTCGGTGAATGTGCCGCTGGGACTTAGAAAATTTTCGGAGCACGCCGCGAGAACGATCGCTGCTCCGTTTCAAAAATTATTACTCCGAAAGTACGCATCGGAGCAGTCTGCATTTTCAATATGTGTCTTAAAACGCACCGTTTAATCGATTGATATTGTTGAAATTCGTGAAAAATAAATTTTGAAAGAGTTTCATACGTCGGTGAATGTGCCGCTGGGACTTAGAAAATTTTCGGAGCACGCCGCGAGAACGATCGCTGCTCCGTTTCAAAAATTATTACTCCGAAAGTACGCATCGGAGCAGTCTGCATTTTCAATATGTGTCTTAAAACGCACCGTTTAATCGATTGATATTGTTGAAATTCGTGAAAAATAAATTTTGAAAGAGTTTCATACGTCGGTGAATGTGTCGCTGGGACTTAGAAAATTTTCGGAGCACGCCGCGAGAACGATCGCTGCTCCGTTTCAAAAATTATTACTCCGAAAGTACGCATCGGAGCAGTCTGCATTTTCAATATGTGTCTTAAAACGCACCGTTTAATCGATTGATATTGTTGAAATTCGTGAAAAATAAATTTTGAAAGAGTTTCATACGTCGGTGAATGTGCCGCTGGGACTTAGAAAATTTTCGGAGCACGCCGCGAGAACGATCGCTGCTCCGTTTCAAAAATTATTACTCCGAAAGTACGCATCGGAGCAGTCTGCATTTTCAATATGTGTCTTAAAACGCACCGTTTAATCGATTGATATTGTTGAAATTCGTGAAAAATAAATTTTGAAAGAGTTTCATACGTCGGTGAATGTGTCGCTGGGACTTAGAAAATTTTCGGAGCACGCCGCGAGAACGATCGCTGCTCCGTTTCAAAAATTATTACTCCGAAAGTACGCATCGGAGCAGTCTGCATTTTCAATATGTGTCTTAAAACGCACCGTTTAATCGATTGATATTGTTGAAATTCGTGAAAAATAAATTTTGAAAGAGTTTCATACGTCGGTGAATGTGCCGCTGGGACTTAGAAAATTTTCGGAGCACGCCGCGAGAACGATCGCTGCTCCGTTTCAAAAATTATTACTCCGAAAGTACGCATCGGAGCAGTCTGCATTTTCAATATGTGTCTTAAAACGCACCGTTTAATCGATTGATATTGTTGAAATTCGTGAAAAATAAATTTTGAAAGAGTTTCATACGTCGATGAATGTGCCGCGGGACTTAGAAAATTTTCGGAGCGCACCGCTCCGAGTAGTACGCTCGGCCATTATTTGCAATTATTTTTGTTAATATGCTTCAGAACGAATTTTTAATACGATATTTGTTGTTAAAACGCCAATTGTTACAATGATCTAACATTAAAAATCGTTTAAGAACATTATTAAAAAAGTTTACTCTTGACCGTGAGAGCTAAAAAATTTTCGGAGTACCGTGATATATAATGAAAAGTTGTGTATTTTATGTAGAATAATCTAGTAATGTGAAAATTTGTTGAATTTGAGAACGCCTTTTTTCGCGGTGAACGTGCCGCGGGACTTGG
>CAJYYI030000228.1:7500-10000 GCA_913789915.3 Sphecodes monilicornis
CGGCTGCGAAGCTCGCTTTTAAAGCCGTGCGTCGCGAGTCCGACACCCGTCTCTGCCCGCGTACCGCGGCCACGAGTATTGGGACGAACGACCGCGCACGGCCAGAGCCGGCTGTGAAGTCCGTTTGTATCGATCGCGTTCAACAACGCGCAAAGAGAGAGTGCAAAGGGAGAGAGAGAAAAGAGAATTTGTTTCGAGAGGACCGGCTGCGAAGCTCGCTTTTAAAGCTGTGCGTCGCGAGTCCGACACCCGTCTCTGCCGCGTACTGCGGCACGAGTATTGGGACGAACGACCGCGCACGGCCAGCAGAGCCGGCTGTGAAGTCCGTTAGTATCGAATAATATGGTTCGCAAACTCTCTTCAAAGCGCAGCACACGACGCAACTCTTGAGAAACTTTATTTCGAAAGTAGTAGGAGGAGGAGGAGGAGGAGTAGGAGGACCGGCTGTGAAGCTCGCTTTTAAAGCCGTGCGTCGCGAGTCCGACACCCGTCTCTGCCGCGTACCGCGGTCACGAGTATTGGGACGAACGACCGCGCACGGCCAGAGCCGGCCGTGAGTCCCCTCTCCCCTCATCTAACCCAGACCTAACTTATCGAAATCGTTCTCGACAAAAAAGAGGAGAGAGTGTGTGTATGGAGAGGAGGAATCGTCTGGATCCATGTATCGGGTTGTCTCTACGAAAAGACCCCGTCGTTTTCAGATTTCCCCTCTCTGTGTTTTCCATTTTAAGGCTTTTCAATGTACTATTCGCCCGGCCGTCAGATACGCGAGACGAGCGTTGTGCTCTCTCTCGACCGTACTCTGACGGTTTCCGTCTTAACGGGACGTTCGTGTCGTTTTTTTTTTTTTTTAAAAAAAAAACGACGCCTGAATCTCCTTCGCGCGCTGGTTGGAGTTTTCAGGTATCGGCGTTCTTACGAACCGCAGAACAAGAGACATACACATATATACGATTGATGATCAATCAAATTATATACGATTACCCTGAACGGTGGATCACTTGGCTCGTGGGTCGATGAAGAACGCAGCTAATTGCGCGTCAACGTGTGAACTGCAGGACACATGAACATCGACATTTCGAACGCACATTGCGGTCCACGGATACAATTCCTGGACCACGCCTGGCTGAGGGTCGTTTACGTAACCAAATACTGCTTGCGTTGCTCTTCTAAGTCCCCGCCGTCGCTTACCTCTCCAAGAGACACAATTGGTATATTATAAGAAAAATTGTGTGGAGGGCGCAAAGAGCGTTTCTGAGTCGGGTTGCGAAGAAGATGCTATATATACGTACGAGCGATGGATGGGCGTATCGTCGGCGTTTGACGCGGTTCTGTGTGAAAATTGCCAATTTCGCATTGCGTTGTACTGTTTCCGGAGACGAAGACGATGGGTATATCTGACGTGTATCACACGGACTTGCGTGAGTGTTTTCGGCGTCGCGAGTCGTGTTTATTCATGTATAAACACGACCGCCCGCGAACACCGCTCCGTGCGCGACAGATCGAAATCTCTCTCTCCGCGTGGAACGGCTCGCATTCGCGGAAGAAGCGTTTCGCGCTCTCGAACGTTATACGCGCTCCCGACGTCGCCTGAAATGATGCGTATTCATATCCGAAAGGTTATACAATACATAAAAAGAGTCGACACACAGAGAGACGACTACAGAGAGAATGGACACAAATACAAAATGAAAGAGAGGAGATATTAATATGTGTTTGCACGCACAACGTAAGCCCCAGGGAGAGAGATATTGACGTACGCCTGCGCGTGGAGATGTGCCTCTAAGTAAAAACACGCGTCGACGCGGAGGGTCGTCGTTGCTAGCGACTTCCGACAAACACAAAATTGATCTTGAAAGAGACGAGAGAAGAAGAGAGTTCTTCGCGAGAGAGAGATGAGGTTTCTCGTTCTACGAACGCTTTGACGATCGATGGACAAACGTAGAGAGACAACAGCCAAAATGTTGTTGGCATTGTGCGGGATGCGCACGCGTACTTGTATCGGGTGGAGATAAATAATATCTCCCCGTCTCGTCGCGTGTCCTCGCCGATCCACGACAAGAGTTGTGTTTCTCTCGCCATCGCCACGTTCGTTTGAATTGAATGACGACCAAGATATTCCAAGACCTCTCGCGTGTCTCTTTCTCTCTCTTTTTCATTTTCGTGTTTGATCGGATAATATCGCGACGCAGCGTTTCTGTACCCCCGTGTGTCTGTGTGTAAAATAATAGAGAGAACACCCACCGGGTTACCGATATACACAACTCCTCTATGGAGTGGCTTTCGAACTTCGTTGTTGTCATTCACACAAATATCTCTCCGAAACATGCTCGGCCGAAGGTAACAGAAAAGACCCGTTTTTGTCGGTCGCCCCATACACGAGCGTGTGTGTAACGTTGTGTCGTTATCCTTAATGTCTTTTATTCTTCATTGTCGTACGCGAGACCGCGCGATCCGAGAGAGGATCGTCCAGCGAGAGTTTCCGTTCGACGACGAAATG
>CAJYYI030000228.1:12500-17500 GCA_913789915.3 Sphecodes monilicornis
GGAGAGGGCCACGTGGAGGTGTCGCGCCGGTTCGTACCCATATCCGCAGCAGGTCTCCAAGGTAAAGAGCCTCTAGTCGATAGATTAATGTAGGTAAGGGAAGTCGGCAAATTGGATCCGTAACTTCGGAATAAGGATTGGCTCTGAGGAGCGGGGCGTGTCGGGCTTGGTCGGGAAGCGGGTCTGGCTGACGTGCCGGGCCTGGGCGAGGTGCAACACGACTTTTTGTCGTGGGAATCCGAGCTCGGTCCCGTGCCTTGGCCTCCCGCGGATCTTCCTTGCTGCGAGGCTTCCGTCTAGAACGGTCGTCCTCTTCGGCCGCCATTCAACGCTCAGCTCAGAACTGGCACGGACTAGGGGAATCCGACTGTCTAATTAAAACAAAGCATTGCGATGGCCCCCACGGGTGTTGACGCAATGTGATTTCTGCCCAGTGCTCTGAATGTCAACGTGAAGAAATTCAAAAAAGCGCGGGTAAACGGCGGGAGTAACTATGACTCTCTTAAGGTAGCCAAATGCCTCGTCATCTAATTAGTGACGCGCATGAATGGATTAACGAGATTCCCTCTGTCCCTATCTACTGGCGGGGGCGACATTTTGACACTCTCACGGGTTGAAATGAGCACCACTGACTGCCAAAAGGTGCTCTGCACGATCCGAGCTGAAGTGGTGAATCAGTAATGACGATCGAAATCGAACGGAAACCTCGTACAAGGGTCAAAAGCTATGCGTACGAAGGTTACGTTCGTCGACACGTCACTATATGTGCGTGCCGAGCTGGTACGACACGGACCCGTATCAGCGTAGCGACATAATAACATCGCTTTGCGTCTACGTCCGCGCATAAGCCTGAAAAAGCTGCTAGAACATCCAAGCATGCTAATAGATGCTGAGAGCCGCAAGCTCCGAGCATTCTATCATGGAAGGCGCTAGAGGCCATACACCTCTAGCTTAAAATATGTCGCTACTAGCAGAAAAACCTCGAGGATAAGTTGGATGAGGTGTTCGGATCCTCGGAAATGTCGAAAGTCGCAAAGGGACCTAGTGTCCTAGCTGTGCTTGTGCCTCCACGGGGTACCGCTGGATAGCGTGTTCTTGTTGGAGCATGTGAACTAAACGAAGCACAGTGGAGTGGAGGAGACAACCACTCAAAGTCCACGTCTCCCACGTGTTTGCCGTGCGTGGCGACCTTTGTCGTCGGAAAAGAGGATCCTGGGATCTGAGGAGGCCCTCTCCTGCGGGTGAGACGTCTCCAACACGTACCTTTGGCCTCTGCTTCGGCTAGATGGGCGGCTAGGCGAGACAAAGTAACCCTGTGCCTAGTCAATCGGCTTGGAACGACCGTAAACTATTAGCGAGCGGCGCTCTGTCGGGCGAGGAAGTGGGCTCTAAGGTCTTTTGCTTGCCAATTGATCTGGATGTTCCGCGGACTATATCCTGGGTGATGTCCTAACCTGACCGGATGGCAGGTTCCATATTGAGGGTCCGAGGAGGCCGGGACACGCAGCGGGAAGAAAAATATGCATAACTAATATGGGTAAACAAAATAATTCGAACGTCAAATCGACGGGAACAGCGCAAGGCCCTGCCGAGCGTGAAGTCGTCGTTGCAGAGGGGACAGACGTCGGTGATATTCCGATAGGCGGGAGTAACTATGACTCTCTTAGGGGTATCCGCATCGCTCCATCGGCGCCATCCCTCCAGCTCAGCCGTCCAACTGTTTCCAGTGGGACGTTGCCCAGCTCCCACCTCGTGGAGGTGTGGAGGGTATGGGAGCCACATTACATCATGTGGCGCCGTTGGAGTGGTGCGGATGCCCTCGAGAAGCACAGTTACATGGAACGGTGATGCGCAATACAGGCCTTTTGGCCCATAGCCTCTCACCGCTCAAGTTGCATGACCTACCTCCTCGAGGTTCCCGCTGGATAACGTGGTTGTTGCGTCCGCAAAAGACAGCGCTATTTGCGGAGGCAGCATTCACGGCTAAATGGCATGCAGCGAGGCAAGGCATCGGGGCACTGATGACGGGCGTAACGATCCCGACTGACCTGAGTTGGCCCACTCTAAGGGTCGTTAGACCCATGTGCCTGCCCCCCGCCCTAGGGCCGGAGTGGGTCGGCGTCCGACTCCGGTCGGCCGTCCGGGGGAGGCTGGAACCCTAGGGTTCCCCGGTTCGGTGGGTTGCCAGCCCGTCGCGCCGGTATTGTCTACAGGCCCAAATATGAGAGAAAGATATAATCTCCGGCGAGGGCCTCGGCTCGCCGGACCTGTAGATCAGGCTATTGCTTCTCCGCCGCCCGCAAATCCAGCACCGTTGCGACGACATGTCCCTTCTCGTCGTCCCGCGGCCAATGTTCCACCAACAGCCACACCACCACCGACCACCAGTGGTGTAGACCCAGAACCCGAACCGATGCCACTGGATTTTCTATGTCCAGACTGTGGCCGCCCTTTCCCAACGAAGATCGGTTTGGGAGTACACCGACGTCACGCGCATCTGGACCAGGTGAACGCGGAAGTTAATGTCGAGCGAGTGAAGAAACGCTGGAACGCAGAAGAGCTGCGTTTAATGGCTAGAGAGGAAGCACTGGCTGTCACCCAAGGCGTGCGGTTCATAAATCAACACCTTATGACCACACTTCCTAGTCACCGCACCCTTGACTCCATCAAGGGTGCAAGGAAAAAGCCGGAGTACCAAAGAATGGTAGCTCAAGCCCTCCTCGATCTCCAGGCTAGAAATGACGCCATCGAAGAGGAGCAGGATGACAGCGACTCCTCCTTTCGCTCCGCCACTGACCAACTCAGTGATATCCAGCAGCTGAGTGAAGATGCGATCGGACTCATACCACCTACGAGCCCGACTCTCCTGCCACTACCTCGCTCGACACAGGGGAGCGATACCTCGGAAAACGGATTCCGCTCGGCCATAGAGGAGTTAACCTCCGTAGTAAGGTGTATACGGGGGTTTGAGACACTCACTCTAGTGGAAATTGCCAATAACTATCTCCACGGCAATGATGTTACGGCCGAGCTATATACGTGGATCTTGAGAGTTTTCCCTCCTCCTCCCCCCAGACCACCGCGCACAGCCAGGCCGGATGTGTCCACCATCGGAGTGCCGAAGAAGCGACTTCGCCGCCGGGAATATGCACGCGTTCAACGCCTGATAAAGTCGTATATGTCTAGAGCCGCCAAGGAGATCCTTGACGGGAGGCCCGGGGCACGAATCCCAGATGTCGGTACCATGGCCGCACACTGGGGACCGTTCGTGTCTACTGCGTCTTCCCCCGTCGCAGAGACAGGGCGTACACGACCCTCGCCCTCTCTAGAGTACGTGTGGCATCCCGTAACATGTGACGAGGTCACCATGGTCACTATGTCCAACTCCTCGGCACCCGGAATCGATGGTATCACGACAAGACAGTGGAAGGATGTTCCATCAAGCATTAAAGCCCTGTTCTATAACATCGTACTCGCATCGGGTGGTTTCCCTCCGGAAATGCTTATAAGCCGGACCGTGTTTGTTCCCAAGAAGGATGGTGCTGGCGACCCGAGTGACTTCCGCCCCATCAGTATTACATCGGTCACCATCCGCCACCTCCACAAGATCTTGGCCAAACGTCTACTCGGAGCCGGTCTTGTTGATGTCAGGCAGCGATGCCTGGATGATGGGTGCGCGGAAAACATCTCGGTGATGGCTTCACTGCTAGAAGATTCGCGGCGACGCCTAAGAGAGATCCATATCGTTTCTCTGGACGTCGCCAAGGCCTTCGATGCGGTGAGCCATCATGCCATTTCCGCCGTCCTGGGACTGACCGGTCTGCCGGAGGGATTCTGCAGCTATGCTAACCGTCTGTATGCGAATAGCACCACGATGTTCGAGGTTGAAGGCGCTCGCTCAGAGCCCTTCCAAATACGCAGAGGTGTACGACAGGGCGACCCTCTGTCTACCATTCTATTCTGTCTTGTCGTCGATGAGGTACTTCGATCTGTACCTCGTGACGTCGGTTACGAGATCGGGGGATGTCGTATCAACGCGTTTGCTTACGCGGACGACATCGTCCTGGTCTCCTCGACTAGGCTAGGCATGACCGCGGCCTTACGTGAGGTGGAGTCGCGCGCAGCGAAACAGGGCCTCTCGTTCAATGCACGGAAAAGTGTGTCTCTGTCCATCATACCTGCCGGTAAGCAAAAGAAGTATAAGGTACTTACCGACCCCCAGTACCATCTTGCCGACGGAGAGCCAGTCAAACAGCTGGCGCCGTCTGAGCAGTGGCAGTATTTGGGGGTAGACTTCAGACCTATAGGTCTAAAGCGAGCCGGCAGTGTACTCAACACCGAGATGGACAGACTAACGAGGGCCCCCTTGAAGCCACAACAACGGCTCAAGATTCTGCGATGTTTCCTCATCCCGCGATTCTACCACGCACTCGTCCTCTCGGGCACTACCCTGGGCAAACTCAGGGCCCTTGATAAACGAGTACGTGAGGCCCTCCGTAAATGGCTGCGGCTCCCGCACGATACCGCCGTTGGATACTTCCACACGCCGTGTAGAATGGGAGGACTCGGAATCCCATCATTTACCACCACTGTTCCCGGTCTTATGCTCACCCGCCTGCGACGACTGGCCAGCTCCTCCTCCCCAGCTGTTAGAGCAATCGCCGAGTCCAGCTGGGTCGACAAAAGACTTAGCTGGGCAGAGCGTGCTCTCATCAAGGATGGTGAAGTCCTGGCGTCCAAGGAGCAGCGGGAAGAATGGTGGGCCAAACATCTATACCGGGCAGTCGACGGTTACGAACTGCGGGAGTGTGGAAGAACCAACCTTTCCACATGGTGGATCGATGCGGGATCCTACGGTGTGCCCGGACGGGACTATGTCCAATACCATCACGTCCGCGCTAACAGTCTACCCACGCGCATTCGCACATCGCGTGGCATCCGTCGTGAAACTAGAGAGCTACAGTGCCGGGCCGGCTGCCGTGTCACCGAAACAGCCGCCC
>CAJYYI030000228.1:22500-27500 GCA_913789915.3 Sphecodes monilicornis
ACGAAAGCAATACGCCGCTGGCAACTTGTCGTGCAATTCGGAGGTTGGTACCGAAGCAATACGCCGCTGGTAACTTGTCGTGCAATTCGGAGGTTGGTACGAAAGCAATACGCCGCTGGTAACTTGTCGTGCAATTCGGAGGTTGGTACGAAAGCAATACGCCGCTGGCAACTTGTCGTGCAAATCGGAGGTTGGTACGAAAGCAATACGCCGCTGGCAACTTGTCGTGCAAATCGGAGGTTGGTACGAAAGCAATACGCCGCTGGGAACTTGTCTTGCCGAACGATGACTGCTCCGTTTCAAAAATTATTACTCCGAAAGTACGCATCGGAGCTGTCTGTATTTTCTATATGTGTCTTAAAACGCACCGTTTAATCGATTGATATTGTTGAAATTCGTGAAATATAAATTTTGAAAGAGTTTCATACGTCGGTGAATGTGCCGCTGGGACTTAGAAAATTTTCGGAGCACGCCGCGAGAACGATCGCTGCTCCGTTTCAAAAATTATTACTCCGAAAGTACGCATCGGAGCAGTCTGCATTTTCAATATGTGTCTTAAAACGCACCGTTTAATCGATTGATATTGTTGAAATTCGTGAAAAATAAATTTTGAAAGAGTTTCATACGTCGGTGAATGTGTCGCTGGGACTTAGAAAATTTTCGGAGCACGCCGCGAGAACGATCGCTGCTCCGTTTCAAAAATTATTACTCCGAAAGTACGCATCGGAGCAGTCTGCATTTTCAATATGTGTCTTAAAACGCACCGTTTAATCGATTGATATTGTTGAAATTCGTGAAAAATAAATTTTGAAAGAGTTTCATACGTCGGTGAATGTGCCGCTGGGACTTAGAAAATTTTCGGAGCACGCCGCGAGAACGATCGCTGCTCCGTTTCAAAAATTATTACTCCGAAAGTACGCATCGGAGCAGTCTGCATTTTCAATATGTGTCTTAAAACGCACCGTTTAATCGATTGATATTGTTGAAATTCGTGAAAAATAAATTTTGAAAGAGTTTCATACGTCGGTGAATGTGTCGCTGGGACTTAGAAAATTTTCGGAGCACGCCGCGAGAACGATCGCTGCTCCGTTTCAAAAATTATTACTCCGAAAGTACGCATCGGAGCAGTCTGCATTTTCAATATGTGTCTTAAAACGCACCGTTTAATCGATTGATATTGTTGAAATTCGTGAAAAATAAATTTTGAAAGAGTTTCATACGTCGGTGAATGTGCCGCTGGGACTTAGAAAATTTTCGGAGCACGCCGCGAGAACGATCGCTGCTCCGTTTCAAAAATTATTACTCCGAAAGTACGCATCGGAGCAGTCTGCATTTTCAATATGTGTCTTAAAACGCACCGTTTAATCGATTGATATTGTTGAAATTCGTGAAAAATAAATTTTGAAAGAGTTTCATACGTCGGTGAATGTGTCGCTGGGACTTAGAAAATTTTCGGAGCACGCCGCGAGAACGATCGCTGCTCCGTTTCAAAAATTATTACTCCGAAAGTACGCATCGGAGCAGTCTGCATTTTCAATATGTGTCTTAAAACGCACCGTTTAATCGATTGATATTGTTGAAATTCGTGAAAAATAAATTTTGAAAGAGTTTCATACGTCGGTGAATGTGCCGCTGGGACTTAGAAAATTTTCGGAGCACGCCGCGAGAACGATCGCTGCTCCGTTTCAAAAATTATTACTCCGACAGTACGCATCGGAGCAGTCTGCATTTTCAATATGTGTCTTAAAACGCACCGTTTAATCGATTGATATTGTTGAAATTCGTGAAAAATAAATTTTGAAAGAGTTTCATACGTCGGTGAATGTGTCGCTGGGACTTAGAAAATTTTCGGAGCACGCCGCGAGAACGATCGCTGCTCCGTTTCAAAAATTATTACTCCGAAAGTACGCATCGGAGCAGTCTGCATTTTCAATATGTGTCTTAAAACGCACCGTTTAATCGATTGATATTGTTGAAATTCGTGAAAAATAAATTTTGAAAGAGTTTCATACGTCGGTGAATGTGCCGCTGGGACTTAGAAAATTTTCGGAGCACGCCGCGAGAACGATCGCTGCTCCGTTTCAAAAATTATTACTCCGAAAGTACGCATCGGAGCAGTCTGCATTTTCAATATGTGTCTTAAAACGCACCGTTTAATCGATTGATATTGTTGAAATTCGTGAAAAATAAATTTTGAAAGAGTTTCATACGTCGGTGAATGTGCCGCTGGGACTTAGAAAATTTTCGGAGCACGCCGCGAGAACGATCGCTGCTCCGTTTCAAAAATTATTACTCCGAAAGTACGCATCGGAGCAGTCTGCATTTTCAATATGTGTCTTAAAACGCACCGTTTAATCGATTGATATTGTTGAAATTCGTGAAAAATAAATTTTGAAAGAGTTTCATACGTCGGTGAATGTGCCGCTGGGACTTAGAAAATTTTCGGAGCACGCCGCGAGAACGATCGCTGCTCCGTTTCAAAAATTATTACTCCGAAAGTACGCATCGGAGCAGTCTGCATTTTCAATATGTGTCTTAAAACGCACCGTTTAATCGATTGATATTGTTGAAATTCGTGAAAAATAAATTTTGAAAGAGTTTCATACGTCGGTGAATGTGCCGCTGGGACTTAGAAAATTTTCGGAGCACGCCGCGAGAACGATCGCTGCTCCGTTTCAAAAATTATTACTCCGAAAGTACGCATCGGAGCAGTCTGCATTTTCAATATGTGTCTTAAAACGCACCGTTTAATCGATTGATATTGTTGAAATTCGTGAAAAATAAATTTTGAAAGAGTTTCATACGTCGATGAATGTGCCGCGGGACTTAGAAAATTTTCGGAGCGCACCGCTCCGAGTAGTACGCTCGGCCATTATTTGCAATTATTTTTGTTAATATGCTTCAGAACGAATTTTTAATACGATATTTGTTGTTAAAACGCCAATTGTTACAATGATCTAACATTAAAAATCGTTTAAGAACATTATTAAAAAAGTTTACTCTTGACCGTGAGAGCTAAAAAATTTTCGGAGTACCGTGATATATAATGAAAAGTTGTGTATTTTATGTAGAATAATCTAGTAATGTGAAAATTTGTTGAATTTGAGAACGCCTTTTTTCGCGGTGAACGTGCCGCGGGACTTGGAAAATTTTCGGAGCGCACCGCTCCGAGTAGTACGCTCGCCCATTATTTGCAATTATTTTTGTTAATATGCTTCAGAACGAATTTTTATTACGATATTTGTTGTTAAAACACTAATTGTTACAATGATCTAACATTAAAAATCGTTTAAGAACATTATTAAAAAAGTTTACTCTTGACCGTGAGGACTTAGAGAATTTTCGGAGCGCGCCGCTCCGAGTAGTACGCTCGCCCATTATTTGCAATTATTTTTGTTAATATGCTTCAGAACGAATTTTTATTACGATATTTGTTGTTAAAACACTAATTGTTACAATGATCTAACATTAAAAATCGTTTAAGAACATTATTAAAAAAGTTTACTCTTGACCGTGAGGACTTAGAGAATTTTCGGAGCGCGCCGCTCCGAGTAGTACGCTCGCCCATTATTTGCAATTATTTTTGTTAATATGCTTCAGAACGAATTTTTATTACGATATTTGTTGTTAAAACACTAATTGTTACAATGATCTAACATTAAAAATCGTTTAAGAACATTATTAAAAAAGTTTACTCTTGACCGTGAGAGCTAAAAAATTTTCGGAGTACCGTGATATATAATGAAAAGTTGTGTATTTTATGTAGAATAATCTAGTAATGTGAAAATTTGTTGAATTTGAGAAAAAAAATTTTCACTCATTTTTGCGGCTAAGTCCGAAGAGCCTTCTCGAACGGGCTGTTGCCGCGGCGGTTTACCACCATAAGCGCGCGTGCTAAACTCCGTGCGGCGCCGGCGTCACGGCCGGCCGTTCGGTATCTATAAGGGACACGACGGTCCGGACGAGTCGGTCGGTTCAGCGCGCGCTCGTGGCTATTCTACGATCTCGGTCGAGAAGCAGTCCACGGCGCCTCGAGACTTCGGTCTCGACTGTTTCGCACCGTGCTTCGTATCGGATTATTCTCTACACAGCATTGCCACGGGTCGGTGTCTAAGACCGAATGGCCCTTATGTGGCGAGCCTCCTTCGGAGGTTGGTGACTTGTATGCACTTTCGTGTGTATACTCGTACTAACTGAGCATCAACTCATATGTCCGAGCGACGAATTTATACGAGATGAGAGAGTAACAGAGGAGTGTCTTCTAAAGACGAAATATATAAGAAGCCGATGCGCAAACGATGTTTGGCATACGGAAGAGAGAAAAATAAGATTTTGAAATATATAGAGGTGTCCTAAGTCGATATGCCTAGCACGAGCGGAAGAACACGCTTTCTCGCAAGTCACAGCATGTGTCCTGTCCGCGCTTCCTCGGTACTTGTGCCGATTATGTCCAGCTCAGTGGTTACGTGCTTCCGCGATGGATGTTCAGCGTGAGCGTACGTGCTTCCACGATTTTAGGGCACCACCCGAAAAAAGGAAATTGGCAAATAAAATTTACAGAAACCTATCCCTGTATGATCTGAAAACTTGTTTCAAAAGGTATATTTAAAAGGAATTTGAACAAGTTAAAATATATCTTGGGCAAAGGTATTTTCTAAAGGAATTGTCCAAGATATGTAACCGAGAACGAAAGGTATGTTTAAAAGGAATTCGTTCGAGGTGTGTGTATAACCGTTCAAAAGGTATGTTTAAAAGGAATTTGAACGGTTAAAAGAAGAGAGAGTGAGGAGGAGAAATATCCGTTCAAAAAGGTATATATAAAGGAATTTTTGAACATTGAGAGGATATTTGAGAATGGGAGAAGGAAAAAGTGTCGTCGACCTGTCTCATTGAGAGCTGGCGATGCAAAGGCACACATGCAAATAAGAATATTATATATAGAGCGACGCAAAAATTTGTCGAAGCTCCCTGGTTGATCCTGCCAGTAGTCATATGCTTGT
>CAJYYI030000228.1:30000-33659 GCA_913789915.3 Sphecodes monilicornis
TTTTCACCCGCCACACAATATCTGATACTGTGTGTGTCGCCGTCGTCTCTTTGAGAGAAAATACCTCGTGTCAAAGAGTTAGATTTACGCCTTTGGTCTGCGTGTGGAGGCTCTCGATAAATTTCGGACATTATTACGGCCGTAAGAACAGGGATGCAAGCGTCGATTAGAATCCAAATGTCGCGCTTCCTCGGTCTTCGGTCTGTGTATAGTATCCGAAACGTCCATTCGAGAGACGGTGTGTGTGTCTCCTCATCTTTCACGATAGATTGAGAGAGAGGTGTACCACACAGGGTAGCCTGGAAAACCGCGGTTGAACGTTGCTCGTTCACGAACGATATATCCGACTATATATTAGTAGGAGATGTGTAGTATAGAAGAGACGGGAGAAAATGTGGACCGGCTGTGAAGCTCGTTTTTTTAAAGCTGTACAACGAGAGTCTTGACACCCTACTCCTGTGGCCATAGCGCACAAGAGCTTGGGACGAATGACCGTGTACGGCCAGAGCCGGCTGCGAAGTCCCGCGAAATCTGTCTCTCTTTCTACATATATCATCTCTCTATGTATATCGGAGTTCGCGTATAACCAAGAGCACTAAACGTCGCCGCAATGCGCGTTCGTTGTGACACGAAATTCGAGAGGACCGGCTGCGAAGCTCGCTTTTAAAGCCGTGCGTCGCGAGTCCGACACCCGTCTCTGCCCGCGTACCGCGGCCACGAGTATTGGGACGAACGACCGCGCACGGCCAGAGCCGGCTGTGAAGTCCGTTTGTATCGATCGCGTTCAACAACGCGCGCAAAGAGAGAGTGCAAAGGGAGAGAGAGAAAAGAGAATTTGTTTCGAGAGGACCGGCTGCGAAGCTCGCTTTTAAAGCTGTGCGTCGCGAGTCCGACACCCGTCTCTGCCGCGTACTGCGGCACGAGTATTGGGACGAACGACCGCGCACGGCCAGCAGAGCCGGCTGTGAAGTCCGTTAGTATCGAATAATATGGTTCGCAAACTCTCTCCAAAGCGCAGCACACGACGCAACTCTTGAGAAACTTTATTTCGAAAGTAGTAGGAGGAGGAGGAGGAGGAGTAGGAGGACCGGCTGTGAAGCTCGCTTTTAAAGCCGTGCGTCGCGAGTCCGACACCCGTCTCTGCCGCGTACCGCGGTCACGAGTATTGGGACGAACGACCGCGCACGGCCAGAGCCGGCCGTGAGTCCCCTCTCCCCTCATCTAACCCAGACCTAACTTATCGAAATCGTTCTCGACAAAAAAGAGGAGAGAGTGTGTGTATGGAGAGGAGGAATCGTCTGGATCCATGTATCGGGTTGTCTCTACGAAAAGACCCCGTCGTTTTCAGATTTCCCCTCTCTGTGTTTTCCATTTTAAGGCTTTTCAATGTACTATTCGCCCGGCCGTCAGATACGCGAGACGAGCGTTGTGCTCTCTCTCGACCGTACTCTGACGGTTTCCGTCTTAACGGGACGTTCGTGTCGTTTTTTTTTTTTTTTAAAAAAAAAAACGACGCCTGAATCTCCTTCGCGCGCTGGTTGGAGTTTTCAGGTATCGGCGTTCTTACGAACCGCAGAACAAGAGACATACACATATATACGATTGATGATCAATCAAATTATATACGATTACCCTGAACGGTGGATCACTTGGCTCGTGGGTCGATGAAGAACGCAGCTAATTGCGCGTCAACGTGTGAACTGCAGGACACATGAACATCGACATTTCGAACGCACATTGCGGTCCACGGATACAATTCCTGGACCACGCCTGGCTGAGGGTCGTTTACGTAACCAAATACTGCTTGCGTTGCTCTTCTAAGTCCCCGCCGTCGCTTACCTCTCCAAGAGACACAATTGGTATATTATAAGAAAAATTGTGTGGAGGGCGCAAAGAGCGTTTCTGAGTCGGGTTGCGAAGAAGATGCTATATATACGTACGAGCGATGGATGGGCGTATCGTCGGCGTTTGACGCGGTTCTGTGTGAAAATTGCCAATTTCGCATTGCGTTGTACTGTTTCCGGAGACGAAGACGATGGGTATATCTGACGTGTATCACACGGACTTGCGTGAGTGTTTTCGGCGTCGCGAGTCGTGTTTATTCATGTATAAACACGACCGCCCGCGAACACCGCTCCGTGCGCGACAGATCGAAATCTCTCTCTCCGCGTGGAACGGCTCGCATTCGCGGAAGAAGCGTTTCGCGCTCTCGAACGTTATACGCGCTCCCGACGTCGCCTGAAATGATGCGTATTCATATCCGAAAGGTTATACAATACATAAAAAGAGTCGACACACAGAGAGACGACTACAGAGAGAATGGACACAAATACAAAATGAAAGAGAGGAGATATTAATATGTGTTTGCACGCACAACGTAAGCCCCAGGGAGAGAGATATTGACGTACGCCTGCGCGTGGAGATGTGCCTCTAAGTAAAAACACGCGTCGACGCGGAGGGTCGTCGTTGCTAGCGACTTCCGACAAACACAAAATTGATCTTGAAAGAGACGAGAGAAGAAGAGAGTTCTTCGCGAGAGAGAGATGAGGTTTCTCGTTCTACGAACGCTTTGACGATCGATGGACAAACGTAGAGAGACAACAGCCAAAATGTTGTTGGCATTGTGCGGGATGCGCACGCGTACTTGTATCGGGTGGAGATAAATAATATCTCCCCGTCTCGTCGCGTGTCCTCGCCGATCCACGACAAGAGTTGTGTTTCTCTCGCCATCGCCACGTTCGTTTGAATTGAATGACGACCAAGATATTCCAAGACCTCTCGCGTGTCTCTTTCTCTCTCTTTTTCATTTTCGTGTTTGATCGGATAATATCGCGACGCAGCGTTTCTGTACCCCCGTGTGTCTGTGTGTAAAATAATAGAGAGAACACCCACCGGGTTACCGATATACACAACTCCTCTATGGAGTGGCTTTCGAACTTCGTTGTTGTCATTCACACAAATATCTCTCCGAAACATGCTCGGCCGAAGGTAACAGAAAAGACCCGTTTTTGTCGGTCGCCCCATACACGAGCGTGTGTGTAACGTTGTGTCGTTATCCTTAATGTCTTTTATTCTTCATTGTCGTACGCGAGACCGCGCGATCCGAGAGAGGATCGTCCAGCGAGAGTTTCCGTTCGACGACGAAATGAAGAAATTGAATTTTATAGACAGAGAGAGACAGACGACACACGCCACACGCGCGAAGTTTGGCGAGGCGCATAAGGCAAAATCTTGATATTATTATCGAATTGGTGTTCTTTTCGAAGCTTCGTCGAGAGAGAAGTTTTGTTTTCATTTTTTTTTTTTTTGTGCTCCTCTGTACGCTCTCGAGCGACGAACTCTTTTTTTTTGTTTTAACGCTTTCGGGGTGTAATACAAGAAAGAAAAAAAAATTATTTTTTTTTCACGTTTGACGACCTCAGAGTAGGCGAGATTACCCGCTGAATTTAAGCATATTACTAAGCGGAGGAAAAGAAACTAACAAGGATTTCCTTAGTAGCTGCGAGCGAACAGGAATTAGCCCAGCACTGAATCCCGCGGTTCCGCCGTTGGGAAATGTAGTGTTCAGGAGGGTCAGTTTATCCCGTGACGTCGAACCGCGTCCAAGTCCATCTTGAATGGGGCCATTTACCCGTAGAGGGTGCCAGGCCCGTAGCGCG
>CAJYYI030000229.1:0-40000 GCA_913789915.3 Sphecodes monilicornis
AGTATATTTTAGTATATTCTAGTATATTCTGGTATATTCTAGTATATTCTAGTATATTCTAGCATATTCTAGTATATTCTAGTATATTCTAGTATATTCTAGTATATTCTAGTGTATTCTAGTATATTCATGTATATTCTAGTATATTCCAGCATATTCTAGTATATTCGAGTATATTCTAGTATATTCTAGTATATTCTAGCATATTCTAGTATATTCAAGTATATTCTAGTATATTCTAGTATATTCTAGTATATTCGAGTATATTCTAGTATATTCTAGTATATCCAAGTATATTCTAGTATATTCTAGCATATTCTAGTATATTCTAGTATATTCCAGTATATTCTACCATATTCTAGTATATTCTGGTATATTCTAGTATATTCGAGTATATTCTAGTATATTCTAGTATATTCTAGTATATTCTAGCATATTCTAGTATATTCTAGTATATTGCAGTATATTCTACCATATTCTAGTATATTCTGGTATATTCTAGTATATCCGAGTATATTCTAGTATATTCTAGTATATTCTAGTATATTCGAGTATATTCTAGTATATTCTAGCATATTCTAGTATATTCTAGTATATTCAAGTATATTCTAGTATATTCTAGTGTATTCTAGTATATCCAAGTATATTCTAGTATATTCTAGCATATTCTAGCATATTCTAGTATATTCTAGTATATTCTAGTGTATTCTGGTATATTCTAGTATTTTTTAGTATATTCTAGTATATTCTGGTATATTCTAGTATATTCTAGTATATTCTAGCATATTCTAGTATATTCTAGTATATTCTAGTATATTCTAGTGTATTCTAGTATATTCATGTATATTCTAGTATATTCCAGCATATTCTAGTATATTCGAGTATATTCAAGTATATTCTAGTATATTCTAGCATATTCTAGCATATTCGAGTATATTCTAGTATATTCTAGTACATCCAAGTATATTCTAGTATATTCTAGCATATTCTAGTATATTCTAGTATATTGCAGTATATTCTACCATATTCTAGTATATTCTGGTATATTCTAGTATATCCGAGTATATTCTAGTATATTCTAGTATATTCTAGTGTATTCTAGTATATTCTAGCATATTCTAGTATATTCTAGTATATTCTAGTATATTCTAGTGTATTCTGGTATATTCTAGTATATTTTAGTATATTCTAGTATATTCTGGTATATTCTAGTATATTCTAGTATATTCTAGCATATTCTAGTATATTCTAGTATATTCTAGTATATTCTAGTATATTCTAGTATATTCTAGTGTATTCTGGTATATTCTAGTATATTCTAGTATATTCTAGTATATTCTGGTATATTCTAGTATATTCTAGTATATTCTAGCATATTCTAGTATATTCTAGAATATTCTAGCATATTCTAGTATATTCTAGTATATTCAAGTATATTCTAGTATATTCTAGCATATTGCAGTATATTCTACCATATTCTAGTATATTCTGGTATATTCTAGTATATCCGAGTATATTCTAGCATATTCTAGTATATTCTAGTATATTCTAGTATATTCTAGTGTATTCTGGTATATTCTAGTATATTTTAGTATATTCTAGTATATTCTGGTATATTCTAGTATATTCTAGTATATTCTAGTATATTCTAGTATATTCTAGCATATTCTAGTATATTCTAGTATATTCTAGTATATTCTAGTATATTCTAGTATATTCTAGTGTATTCTGGTATATTCTAGTATTTTTTTAGTATATTCTAGTATATTCTGGTATATTCTAGTATATTCTAGTATATTCTAGCATATTCTAGTATATTCTAGTATATTCTATTATATTCTAGTATATTCGAGTATATTCTACTATATTCTAATATATCCAAGTATATTCTAGTATATTCTAGCATATTCTAGTATATTCTAGTATATTCTATTATATTCTAGTATATTCGAGTATATTCTAATATATCCAAGTATATTCTAGTATATTCTAGTATATTCTAGTATATTCGAGTATATTCTAGTATATTCTAGCATATACAAGTATATTCTAGTATATTCTAGCATTTTCTTGTATATTTTAGTATATTCCAGTATATTCTAGTATATTCTGGTATATTCTAGTATATTCTAGTATATTCAAGTATATTCTAGTATATGCTAGTATATTCTAGTGTATTCTAGTATATTCTAGTATATTCTAGTTTATTCTAGCATATTCTAGTATATTCTAGTATATTCTAGTATATTCTAGTATATTCTAGTATATTCTAGTATATTCAAGTATATTCTAGAATATTCTAGCATATTCTAGTATATTCTAGTATATTCTAGTATATTCAAGTATATTCTAGTATATTCTAGCATATTGCAGTATATTCTACCATATTCTAGTATATTCTGGTATATTCTAGTATATCCGAGTATATTCTAGTATATCCGCGTATATTCTAGTATATTCTAGTATATTCTAGTGTATTCTAGTATATCCAAGTATATTCTAGTATATTCTAGCATATTCTAGCATATTCTAGTATATTCTAGTATATTCTAGTGTATTCTGGTATATTCTAGTATTTTTTAGTATATTCTAGTATATTCTGGTATGTTCTAGTATATTCTAGTATATTCTAGCATATTCTAGTATATTCTAGTATATTCTAGTATATTCTAGTGTATTCTAGTATATTCATGTATATTCTAGTATATTCCAGCATATTCTAGTATATTCGAGTATATTCAAGTATATTCTAGTATATTCTAGCATATTCGAGTATATTCTAGTATATTCTAGTATATCCAAGTATATTCTAGTATATTCTAGTATATTGCAGTATATTCTACCATATTCTAGTATATTCTGGTATATTCTAGTATATCCGAGTATATTCTAGTATATTCTAGTATATTCTAGTGTATTCTATTATATTCTAGCATATTCTAGTATATTCTAGTATATTCTAGTATATTCTAGTGTATTCTGGTATATTCTAGTATATTTTAGTATATTCTAGTATATTCTGGTATATTCTAGTATATTCTAGTATATTCTAGCATATTCTAGTATATTCTAGTATATTCTAGTATATTCTAGTATATTCTAGTGTATTCTAGTATATTCATGTATATTCTAGTATATTCCAGCATATTCTAGTATATTCGAGTATATTCTAGTATATTCTAGTATATTCTAGCATATTCTAGTATATTCAAGTATATTCTAGTATATTCTAGTATATTCTAGTATATTCGAGTATATTCTAGTATATTCTAGTATATCCAAGTATATTCTAGTATATTCTAGCATATTCTAGTATATTCTAGTATATTCCAGTATATTCTACCATATTCTAGTATATTCTGGTATATTCTAGTATATTCGAGTATATTCTAGTATATTCTAGTATATTCTAGTATATTCTAGCATATTCTAGTATATTCTAGTATATTGCAGTATATTCTACCATATTCTAGTATATTCTGGTATATTCTAGTATATCCGAGTATATTCTAGTATATTCTAGTATATTCTAGTATATTCGAGTATATTCTAGTATATTCTAGCATATTCTAGTATATTCTAGTATATTCAAGTATATTCTAGTATATTCTAGTGTATTCTAGTATATCCAAGTATATTCTAGTATATTCTAGCATATTCTAGCATATTCTAGTATATTCTAGTATATTCTAGTGTATTCTGGTATATTCTAGTATTTTTTAGTATATTCTAGTATATTCTGGTATATTCTAGTATATTCTAGTATATTCTAGCATATTCTAGTATATTCTAGTATATTCTAGTATATTCTAGTGTATTCTAGTATATTCATGTATATTCTAGTATATTCCAGCATATTCTAGTATATTCGAGTATATTCAAGTATATTCTAGTATATTCTAGCATATTCTAGCATATTCGAGTATATTCTAGTATATTCTAGTACATCCAAGTATATTCTAGTATATTCTAGCATATTCTAGTATATTCTAGTATATTGCAGTATATTCTACCATATTCTAGTATATTCTGGTATATTCTAGTATATCCGAGTATATTCTAGTATATTCTAGTATATTCTAGTGTATTCTATTATATTCTAGCATATTCTAGTATATTCTAGTATATTCTAGTATATTCTAGTGTATTCTGGTATATTCTAGTATATTTTAGTATATTCTAGTATATTCTGGTATATTCTAGTATATTCTAGTATATTCTAGCATATTCTAGTATATTCTAGTATATTCTAGTATATTCTAGTATATTCTAGTGTATTCTAGTATATTCATGTATATTCTAGTATATTCCAGCATATTCTAGTATATTCGAGTATATTCTAGTATATTCTAGTATATTCTAGCATATTCTAGTATATTCAAGTATATTCTAGTATATTCTAGTATATTCTAGTATATTCGAGTATATTCTAGTATATTCTAGTATATCCAAGTATATTCTAGTATATTCTAGCATATTCTAGTATATTCTAGTATATTCCAGTATATTCTACCATATTCTAGTATATTCTGGTATATTCTAGTATATTCGAGTATATTCTAGTATATTCTAGTATATTCTAGTATATTCTAGCATATTCTAGTATATTCTAGTATATTGCAGTATATTCTACCATATTCTAGTATATTCTGGTATATTCTAGTATATCCGAGTATATTCTAGTATATTCTAGTATATTCTAGTATATTCGAGTATATTCTAGTATATTCTAGCATATTCTAGTATATTCTAGTATATTCAAGTATATTCTAGTATATTCTAGTGTATTCTAGTATATCCAAGTATATTCTAGTATATTCTAGCATATTCTAGCATATTCTAGTATATTCTAGTATATTCTAGTGTATTCTGGTATATTCTAGTATTTTTTAGTATATTCTAGTATATTCTGGTATATTCTAGTATATTCTAGTATATTCTAGCATATTCTAGTATATTCTAGTATATTCTAGTATATTCTAGTGTATTCTAGTATATTCATGTATATTCTAGTATATTCCAGCATATTCTAGTATATTCGAGTATATTCAAGTATATTCTAGTATATTCTAGCATATTCTAGCATATTCGAGTATATTCTAGTATATTCTAGTACATCCAAGTATATTCTAGTATATTCTAGCATATTCTAGTATATTCTAGTATATTGCAGTATATTCTACCATATTCTAGTATATTCTGGTATATTCTAGTATATCCGAGTATATTCTAGTATATTCTAGTATATTCTAGTGTATTCTAGTATATTCTAGCATATTCTAGTATATTCTAGTATATTCTAGTATATTCTAGTGTATTCTGGTATATTCTAGTATATTTTAGTATATTCTAGTATATTCTGGTATATTCTAGTATATTCTAGTATATTCTAGCATATTCTAGTATATTCTAGTATATTCTAGTATATTCTAGTATATTCTAGTATATTCTAGTGTATTCTGGTATATTCTAGTATATTCTAGTATATTCTAGTATATTCTGGTATATTCTAGTATATTCTAGTATATTCTAGCATATTCTAGTATATTCTAGAATATTCTAGCATATTCTAGTATATTCTAGTATATTCAAGTATATTCTAGTATATTCTAGCATATTGCAGTATATTCTACCATATTCTAGTATATTCTGGTATATTCTAGTATATCCGAGTATATTCTAGTATATTCTAGTATATTCTAGCATATTCTAGTATATTCTAGTATATTCTAGTATATTCTAGTGTATTCTGGTATATTCTAGTATATTTTAGTATATTCTAGTATATTCTGGTATATTCTAGTATATTCTAGTATATTCTAGTATATTCTAGTATATTCTAGCATATTCTAGTATATTCTAGTATATTCTAGTATATTCTAGTATATTCTAGTATATTCTAGTGTATTCTGGTATATTCTAGTATTTTTTAGTATATTCTAGTATATTCTGGTATATTCTAGTATATTCTAGTATATTCTAGCATATTCTAGTATATTCTAGTATATTCTATTATATTCTAGTATATTCGAGTATATTCTACTATATTCTAATATATCCAAGTATATTCTAGTATATTCTAGCATATTCTAGTATATTCTAGTATATTCTATTATATTCTAGTATATTCGAGTATATTCTAATATATATTATAATATATCCAAGTATATTCTAGTATATTCTAGTATATTCTAGTATATTCGAGTATATTCTAGTATATTCTAGCATATACAAGTATATTCTAGTATATTCTAGCATTTTCTTGTATATTCTAGTATATTCCAGTATATTCTAGTATATTCTGGTATATTCTAGTATATTCTAGTATATTCAAGTATATTCTAGTATATGCTAGTATATTCTAGTGTATTCTAGTATATTCTAGTATATTCTAGTTTATTCTAGCATATTCTAGTATATTCTAGTATATTCTAGTATATTCTAGTATATTCTAGTATATTCTAGTATATTCAAGTATATTCTAGAATATTCTAGCATATTCTAGTATATTCTAGTATATTCTAGTATATTCAAGTATATTCTAGTATATTCTAGCATATTGCAGTATATTCTACCATATTCTAGTATATTCTGGTATATTCTAGTATATCCGAGTATATTCCAGTATATCCGCGTATATTCTAGTATATTCTAGTATATTCTAGTGTATTCTAGTATATCCAAGTATATTCTAGTATATTCTAGCATATTCTAGCATATTCTAGTATATTCTAGTATATTCTAGTGTATTCTGGTATATTCTAGTATATTCTAGTATATTCTAGTATATTCTGGTATGTTCTAGTATATTCTAGTATATTCTAGCATATTCTAGTATATTCTAGTATATTCTAGTATATTCTAGTGTATTCTAGTATATTCATGTATATTCTAGTATATTCCAGCATATTCTAGTATATTCGAGTATATTCAAGTATATTCTAGTATATTCTAGCATATTCGAGTATATTCTAGTATATTCTAGTATATCCAAGTATATTCTAGTATATTCTAGTATATTGCAGTATATTCTACCATATTCTAGTATATTCTGGTATATTCTAGTATATCCGAGTATATTCTAGTATATTCTAGTATATTCTAGTGTATTCTATTATATTCTAGCATATTCTAGTATATTCTAGTATATTCTAGTATATTCTAGTGTATTCTGGTATATTCTAGTATATTTTAGTATATTCTAGTATATTCTGGTATATTCTAGTATATTCTAGTATATTCTAGCATATTCTAGTATATTCTAGTATATTCTAGTATATTCTAGTATATTCTAGTGTATTCTAGTATATTCATGTATATTCTAGTATATTCCAGCATATTCTAGTATATTCGAGTATATTCTAGTATATTCTAGTATATTCTAGCATATTCTAGTATATTCAAGTATATTCTAGTATATTCTAGTATATTCTAGTATATTCGAGTATATTCTAGTATATTCTAGTATATCCAAGTATATTCTAGTATATTCTAGCATATTCTAGTATATTCTAGTATATTCCAGTATATTCTACCATATTCTAGTATATTCTGGTATATTCTAGTATATTCGAGTATATTCTAGTATATTCTAGTATATTCTAGTATATTCTAGCATATTCTAGTATATTCTAGTATATTGCAGTATATTCTACCATATTCTAGTATATTCTGGTATATTCTAGTATATCCGAGTATATTCTAGTATATTCTAGTATATTCTAGTATATTCGAGTATATTCTAGTATATTCTAGCATATTCTAGTATATTCTAGTATATTCAAGTATATTCTAGTATATTCTAGCATATTCTAGCATTTTTGAGTATATTCTAGTATATTCTAGTATATCCAAGTATATTCTAGTATATTCTAGCATTTTCTTTTATATTCTAGTATATTGCAGTATATTCTACCATATTCTAGTATATTCTGGTATATTCTAGTATATCCGAGTATATTCTAGTATATCCGAGTATATTCTAGTATATTCTAGTATATTCTAGTGTATTCTAGTATATCCAAGTATATTCTAGTATATTCTAGCATATTCTAGCATATTCTAGTATATTCTAGTATATCCTAGTGTATTCTGGTATATTCTAATATTTTTTAGTATATTCTAGTATATTCTGGTATATTCTAGTATCTTCTAGTATATTCTAGCATATTCTAGTATATTCTAGTATATTCTAGTATATTCTAGTGTATTCTAGTATATTCATGTATATTCTAGTATATTCCAGCATATTCTAGTATATTCGAGTATATTCAAGTATATTCTAGTATATTCTAGCATATTCTAGCATATTCGAGTATATTCTAGTATATTCTAGTACATCCAAGTATATTCTAGTATATTCTAGCATATTCTAGTATATTCTAGTATATTGCAGTATATTCTACCATATTCTAGTATATTCTGGTATATTCTAGTATATCCGAGTATATTCTAGTATATTCTAGTATATTCTAGTGTATTCTAGTATATTCTAGCATATTCTAGTATATTCTAGTATATTCTAGTATATTCTAGTGTATTCTGGTATATTCTAGTATATTTTAGTATATTCTAGTATATTCTGGTATATTCTAGTATATTCTACTATATTCTAGCATATTCTAGTATATTCTAGTATATTCTAGTATATTCTAGTATATTCTAGTATATTCTAGTGTATTCTGGTATATTCTAGTATTTTTTAGTATATTCTAGTATATTCTGGTATATTCTAGTATATTCTAGTATATTCTAGCATATTCTAGTATATTCTAGTATATTCTAGTATATTCTAGTGTATTCTAGTATATTCATGTATATTCTAGTATATTCCAGCATATTCTAGTATATTCGAGTATATGCTAGTATATTCGAGTATATTCTAGTATATTCTAGTATATTCAAGTATATTCTAGTATATTCTAGCATAGTCTAGTATATTCTAGTATATTCTATTATATTCTAGTATATTCGAGTATATTCTACTATATTCTAATATATCCAAGTATATTCTAGTATATTCTAGTATATTCTGGTATATTCTAGTATATTCTAGTATATTCAAGTATATTCTAGTATATGCTAGTATATTCTAGTGTATTCTAGTATATTCTAGTATATTCTAGTTTATTCTAGTATATTCTAGTATATTCTAGTATATTCTAGTATATTCTAGTATATTCTAGTATATTCTAGTATATTCAAGTATATTCTAGAATATTCTAGCATATTCTAGTATATTCTAGTATATTCAAGTATATTCTAGTATATTCTAGCATATTGCAGTATATTCTACCATATTCTAGTATATTCTGGTATATTCTAGTATATCCGAGTATATTCCAGTATATCCGCGTATATTCTAGTATATTCTAGTATATTCTAGTGTATTCTAGTATATCCAAGTATATTCTAGTATATTCTAGCATATTCTAGCATATTCTAGTATATTCTAGTATATTCTAGTGTATTCTGGTATATTCTAGTATTTTTTAGTACATTCTAGTATATTCTGGTATATTCTAGTATATTCTAGTATATTCTAGCATATTCTAGTATATTCTAGTATATTCTAGTATATTCTAGTGTATTCTAGTATATTCATGTATATTCTAGTATATTCCAGCATATTCTAGTATATTCGAGTATATTCAAGTATATTCTAGTATATTCTAGCATATTCTAGCATATTCGAGTATATTCTAGTATATTCTAGTACATCCAAGTATATTCTAGTATATTCTAGCATATTCTAGTATATTCTAGTATATTGCAGTATATTCTACCATATTCTAGTATATTCTGGTATATTCTAGTATATCCGAGTATATTCTAGTATATTCTAGTATATTCTAGTGTATTCTAGTATATTCATGTATATTCCAGTATATTCTAGTATATTCTAGTATATTCTAGCATATTCTAGTATATTCTAGTATATTCTAGTATATTCTAGTGTAGTCTAGTATATTCATGTATATTCTAGTATATTCCAGCATATTCTAGTATATTCGAGTATATTCTAGTGTATTCTAGTATATTCATGTATATTCCAGTATATTCCAGCATATTCTAGTATATTCTGGTATATTCTAGTATCTTCTAGTATATTCTAGCATATTCTAGTATATTCTAGTATATTCTAGTATATTCTAGTGTATTCTAGTATATTCATGTATATTCCAGTATATTCCAGCATATTCTAGTATATTCGAGTATATTCTAGTATATTCTAGTATATTCTAGCATATTCTAGTATATTCTAGTATATTCTAGTATGTTCTAGTGTAGTCTAGTATATTCATGTATATTCTAGTATATTCCAGCATATTCTAGTATATTCGAGTATATTCTAGTATATTCTAGTATATTCTAGTATATTCTAGTATATTCAAGTATATTCTAGTATATTCTAGTATATTCTAGTATATTCGAGTATATTCTAGTATATTCTAGTATATCCAAGTATATTCTAGTATATTCTAGCATATTCCAGTATATTCTACCATATTCTAGTATATTCTGGTATATTCTAGTATATCCGAGTATATTCTAGTATATTCTAGTATATTCTAGTATATTCGAGTATATTCTAGTATATTCGAGTATATTCTAGTATATTCTAGCATATTCTAGTATATTCTACCATATTCTAGTATATTCTGGTATATTCTAGTATATCCGAGTATATTCTAGTATATTCTAGTATATTCTAGTATATTCGAGTATATTCTAGTATATTCTAGCATATCCAAGTATATTCTAGTATATTCTAGCATATTCTTGTATATTCTAGTATATTCCAGTATATTCTAGTATATTCTAGTATATTCTAGTATATTCTGGTATATTCTAGTATATTCTAGTATATTCTGGTATATTCTAGTATATTCTAGTATATTGAAGCATATTCTAGTATATTCTAGTATATTCTAGTATATTCTAGTGTATTCTAGTATATTCATGTATATTCTAGTATATTCCAGCATATTCTAGTATATTCGAGTATATTCTAGTATATTCTAGTATATTCTAGTATATTCTAGTATATTCAAGTATATTCTAGTATATTCTAGTATATTCTAGTATATTCGAGTATATTCTAGTATATTCTAGTATATCCGAGTATATTCTAGTATATTCTAGCATATTCTAGTATATTCTGGTATATTCCAGTATATTCTACCATATTCTAGTATATTCTGGTATATTCTAGTATATCCGAGTATATTCTAGTATATTCTAGTATATTCGAGTATATTCTAGTATATTCTAGTATATCCAAGTATATTCTAGTATATTCTAGCATATTCTAGTATATTCTAGTATATTCTAGTATATTCTAGCATATTCTAGTATATTCTAGCATATTCGAGTATATTCTAGTATATTCTAGTACATCCAAGTATATTCTAGTATATTCTAGCATATTCTAGTATATTCTAGTATATTGCAGTATATTCTACCATATTCTAGTATATTCTGGTATATTCTAGTATATCCGAGTATATTCTAGTATATTCTAGTATATTCTAGTGTATTCTAGTATATTCTAGCATATTCTAGTATATTCTAGTATATTCTAGTATATTCTAGTGTATTCTGGTATATTCTAGTATATTTTAGTATATTCTAGTATATTCTGGTATATTCTAGTATATTCTAGTATATTCTAGCATATTCTAGTATATTCTAGTATATTCTAGTATATTCTAGTATATTCTAGTGTATTCTAGTATATTCATGTATATTCTAGTATATTCCAGCATATTCTAGTATATTCGAGTATATTCTAGTATATTCTAGTATATTCTAGCATATTCTAGTATATTCAAGTATATTCTAGTATATTCTAGTATATTCTAGTATATTCGAGTATATTCTAGTATATTCTAGTATATTCTAGTATATTCTAGCATATTCTAGTATATTCTAGTATATTGCAGTATATGCTACCATATTCTAGTATATTCTGGTATATTCTAGTATATCCGAGTATATTCTAGTATATTCTAGTATATTCTAGTATATTCGAGTATATTCTAGTATATTCTAGCATATTCTAGTATATTCTAGTATATTCAAGTATATTCTAGTATATTCTAGTGTATTCTAGTATATTCATGTATATTCCAGTATATTCCAGCATATTCTAGTATATTCGAGTATATTCAAGTATATTCTAGTATATTCTAGCATATTCTAGCATATTCGAGTATATTCTAGTATATTCTAGTATATTCTAGTGTATTCTAGTATATCCAAGTATATTCTAGCATATTCTAGTATATTCTAGTATATTGCAGTATATTCTACCATATTCTAGTATATTCTGGTATATTCTAGTATATCCGAGTATATTCTAGTATATCCGAGTATATTCTAGTATATTCTAGTATATTCTAGTGTATTCTAGTATATCCAAGTATATTCTAGTATATTCTAGCATATTCTAGCATATTCTAGTATATTCTAGTATATTCTAGTGTATTCTGGTATATTCTAATATTTTTTAGTATATTCTAGTATATTCTGGTATATTCTAGTATCTTCTAGTATATTCTAGCATATTCTAGTATATTCTAGTATATTCTAGTATATTCTAGTGTATTCTAGTATATTCATGTATATTCCAGTATATTCCAGCATATTCTAGTATATTCGAGTATATTCAAGTATATTCTAGTATATTCTAGCATATTCTAGCATATTCGAGTATATTCTAGTATATTCTAGTACATCCAAGTATATTCTAGTATATTCTAGCATATTCTAGTATATTCTAGTATATTGCAGTATATTCTACCATATTCTAGTATATTCTGGTATATTCTAGTATATCCGGGTATATTCTAGTATATTCTAGTATATTCTAGTGTATTCTAGTATATTCCAACATATTCTAGTATATTCTAGTATATTCTAGTGTATTCTGGTATATTCTAGTATATTCGAGTATATTCTAGTATATTCTAGTATATTCTAGTATATTCTAGTATATTCAAGTATATTCTAGTATATTCTAGTATATTCTAGTATATTCTAGTATATTCGAGTAGATTCTAGTATATTCTATTATATCCAAGTATATTCTTGTATATTCTAGCATATTCCAGTATATTCTACCATATTCTAGTATATTCTGGTATATTCTAGTATATCCGAGTATATTCTAGTATATTCTAGTATATTCTAGTATATTCGAGTATATTCTAGTATATTCTAGTATATTCTAGTATATTCTAGCATATTCTAGTATATTCTAGTATATTGCAGTATATTCTACCATATTCTAGTATATTCTGGTATATTCTAGTATATCCGAGTATATTCTAGTATATTCTAGTATATTCTAGTATATTCGAGTATATTCTAGTATATTCTAGCATATCCAAGTATATTCTAGTATATTCTAGCATATTCTTGTATATTCTAGTATATTCCAGTATATTCTAGTATATTCTAGTATATTCTAGTATATTCTGGTATATTCTAGTATATTCTAGTGTATTCTAGTATATTCATGTATATTCCAGTATATTCTAGTATATTCTAGTATATTCTAGCATATTCTAGTATATTCTAGTATATTCTAGTATATTCTAGTGTAGTCTAGTATATTCATGTATATTCTAGTATATTCCAGCATATTCTAGTATATTCGAGTATATTCTAGTGTATTCTAGTATATTCATGTATATTCCAGTATATTCCAGCATATTCTAGTATATTCTGGTATATTCTAGTATCTTCTAGTATATTCTAGCATATTCTAGTATATTCTAGTATATTCTAGTATATTCTAGTGTATTCTAGTATATTCATGTATATTCCAGTATATTCCAGCATATTCTAGTATATTCGAGTATATTCTAGTATATTCTAGTATATTCTAGCATATTCTAGTATATTCTAGTATATTCTAGTATATTCTAGTGTAGTCTAGTATATTCATGTATATTCTAGTATATTCCAGCATATTCTAGTATATTCGAGTATATTCTAGTATATTCTAGTATATTCTAGTATATTCTAGTATATTCAAGTATATTCTAGTATATTCTAGTATATTCTAGTATATTCGAGTATATTCTAGTATATTCTAGTATATCCAAGTATATTCTAGTATATTCTAGCATATTCCAGTATATTCTACCATATTCTAGTATATTCTGGTATATTCTAGTATATTCTAGTATATTCTAGTATATTGAAGCATATTCTAGTATATTCTAGTATATTCTAGTATATTCTAGTGTATTCTAGTATATTCATGTATATTCTAGTATATTCCAGCATATTCTAGTATATTCGAGTATATTCTAGTATATTCTAGTATATTCTAGTATATTCTAGTATATTCAAGTATATTCTAGTATATTCTAGTATATTCTAGTATATTCTAGTATATTCGAGTATATTCTAGTATATTCTAGTATATCCGAGTATATTCTAGTATATTCGAGCATTTTCTAGTATATTCTGGTATATTCCAGTATATTCTACCATATTCTAGTATATTCTGGTATATTCTAGTATATCCGAGTATATTCTAGTATATTCTAGTATATTCGAGTATATTCTAGTATATTCTAGTATATCCAAGTATATTCTAGTATATTCTAGCATATTCTAGTATATTCTAGTATATTCTAGTATATTCTAGCATATTCTAGTATATTCTATTATATTCTAGTATATTCTAGTGTATTCTAGTATATTCAAGTATATTCTAGTATATTCTAGCATATTCTAGTATATTCTAGCATATTCTAGTATATTCTAGTATATTCTGGTATATTCTAGTATATTCGAGTATATTATAGTATATTCTAGTATATTCTAGTATATTCTAGCATATTCTAGTATATTCTAGTATATTCTATTATATTCTAGTATATTCGAGTATATTCTACTATATTCTAATATATCCAAGTATATTCTAGTATATTCTAGTATATTCTAGTATATTCGAGTATATTCTAGTATATTCTAGCATATACAAGTATATTCTAGTATATTCTAGCATATTCTTGTATATTCTAGTATATTCCAGTATATTCTAGTATATTCTAGTATATTCTGGTATATTCTAGTATATTCTAGTATATTCAAGTATATTCTAGTATATGCTAGTATATTCTAGTGTATTCTAGTATATTCTAGTATATTCTAGTCTATTCTAGTATATTCTAGTATATTCTAGTATATTCTAGAATATTCTAGTATATTCTAGTATATTCTAGTATATTCTAGTATATCCAAGTATATTCTAGTATATTCTAGCATATTCTAGTATATTCTAGTATATTCTAGTATATTCAAGTATATTCTAGTATATTCTAGTATATTCTAGTGTATTCTAGTATATTCAAGTATATTCTAGTATATTCTAGCATATTCTAGTATATTCTAGTATATTCTATTATATTCTAGTATATTCGAGTATATTCTACTATATTCTAATATATCCAAGTATATTCTAGTATATTCTAGTATATTCTAGTATATTCGAGTATATTCTAGTATATTCTAGCATATCCAAGTATATTCTAGTATATTCTAGCATATTCTTGTATATTCTAGTATATTCCAGTATATTCTAGTATATTCTAGTATATTCTGGTATATTCTAGTATATTCTAGTATATTCAAGTATATTCTAGTATATGCTAGTATATTCTAGTATATTCTAGTATATTCAAGTATATTCTAGTATATTCTAGTATATTCTAGTGTATTCTAGTATATTCAAGTATATTCTAGTATATTCTAGCATATTCTAGTATATTCTAGTATATTCTATTATATTCTAGTATATTCGAGTATATTCTACTATATTCTAATATATCCAAGTATATTCTAGTATATTCTAGTATATTCTAGTATATTCGAGTATATTCTAGTATATTCTAGCATATACAAGTATATTCTAGTATATTCTAGCATATTCTTGTATATTCTAGTATATTCCAGTATATTCTAGTATATTCTAGTATATTCTGGTATATTCTAGTATATTCTAGTATATTCAAGTATATTCTAGTATATGCTAGTATATTCTAGTGTATTCTAGTATATTCTAGTATATTCTAGTCTATTCTAGTATATTCTAGTATATTCTAGTATATTCTAGTATATTCTAGTATATTCTAGTATATTCTAGTATATTCTAGTATATTCAAGTATATTCTAGTATATTCTAGCATATTCTAGTATATTCTAGTATATTCAAGTATATTCTAGTATATTCTAGCATATTCTAGCATTTTTGAGTATATTCTAGTATATTCTAGTATATCCAAGTATATTCTAGTATATTCTAGCATTTTCTAGTATATTCTAGTGTATTGCAGTATATTCTACCATATTCTAGTATATTCTGGTATATTCTAGTATATCCGAGTATATTCTAGTATATCCGAGTATATTCCAGTATATTCTAGTATATTCTAGTGTATTCTAGTATATCCAAGTATATTCTAGTATATTCTAGCATATTCTAGCATATTCTAGTATATTCTAGTATATTCTAGTGTATTCTGGTATATTCTAGTATTTTTTAGTGTATTCTAGTATATTCTGGTATATTCTAGTATATTCTAGTATATTCTAGCATATTCTAGTATATTCTAGTATATTCTAGTATATTCTAGTGTATTCTAGTATATTCATGTATATTCTAGTATATTCCAGCATATTCTAGTATATTCGAGTATATTCAAGTATATTCTAGTATATTCAAGTATATTCTAGTATATTCTAGTATATTCTAGTGTATTCTAGTATATTCATGTATATTCTAGTATATTCCAGCATATTCTAGTATATTCGAGTATATTCAAGTATATTCTAGTATATTCAAGTATATTCTAGTATATTCTAGCATATTCTAGTATATTCTAGTACATCCAAGTATATTCTAGTATATTCTAGCATATTCTAGTATATTCTAGTATATTGCAGTATATTCTACCATATTCTAGTATATTCTGGTATATTCTAGTATATCCGAGTATATTCTAGTATATTCTAGTATATTCTACCGCCTCAGTCAAACTCCCCGCCTGGCAGTGTCCTCGAATCGGAACACGCGGGAGTATTGTCGGCGATCAGCCGTGAAGCCTCACACCACTCTTACACGCTTGGCTCCAGAACACCGTGACAGCCGGGTCGCGAAGACCTCGGTGCACGCGCTCCGCCCAACCGAGTATGTAAAGAAACGATGAAAGTAGTGGTATTTCACCGGCGATACGTGTTACCGCATCTCCCACTTATGCTACACCTCTCATGTCTCCTTACAATGCCAGACTAGAGTCAAGCTCAACAGGGTCTTCTTTCCCCGCTAATTTTTCCAACCCCGTTCCCTTGGCAGGGGTTTCGCTAGAAAGTAGATAGGGACATTTAGTATTGCCCACCCCCCTTTTTCAAGGGAGGATGCTGTACCTCGAGGTTTCCCTCATATCAGCGAAGGCCACTTTCAAACTAAACAGCCACGAAGGGGTAAGTTCGTAGATGTTATGAACTTCGAACTGGAAAAACCCCTTCCTCACCGTTGAAGGATCATCAGAAGGGTAGACCGTCCCATACGGAAAGTAACTCATTCACGATAGATGGAGAGAGAGGTACACAGGTAGCCTGGAAAACCGTGGTTGAATGTTGCTCGTTCACGAACGATATATCCGACTATATATAGTAGGAGATGTAGAAGAGACGGGAGAAAAAGTGGACCGGCTGTGAAGCTCGTTTCTAAAGCTGTACAACGAGAGTCTTGACACCCTACTCCTGTGGCCATAGCGCACAAGAGCTTGGGACGAATGACCGTGTACGGCCAGAGGCGGCTGCGAAGTCCCGCGAAATCTGTCTCTTTTTCTACGTATATCTCTCTATCTATATCGGAGTTCGCGTATATCCAAGAGCACTAAACGTCGCCACAATGTGTTCGTTGTGACACGAAATTCGAGAGGACCGGCGCGAAGCTCGCTTTTAAAGCCGTGCGTCGCGAGTTCGACACCCGTCTCTGCCCGCGTACTGCGGCACGAGTATTGGGACGTACGACCGCGCACGGCCAGAGCCGGCTGTGAAGTCCGTTTGTATCGATCGCCTTCAACAACGTGCAGAGAGAGTGCAAAGGGAGAGAGAAAAGAGAATTTGTTTCGAGAGGACCGGCTGCGAAGCTCGCTTTTAAAGCTGTGCGTCGCGAGTCCGACACCCGTCTCTGCCGCGTACTGCGGCACGAGTATTGGGTCGAACGACCGCGCACGGCCAGAGCCGGAGCCGGCCGTGAGTCCCCTCTCCCCTCATCTAACACAGACCTAACTTATCGAAATCGTTCTCGACAAAAGACAGAGTGTGTGTATGGAGAGGAGGAATCATCTGGATCCATGTATCGGGTTGTCTCTACGAAAAGACCCCGTCGTTTTCAGATTTCCCCTCTGTGTTTTCCATTTTAAGGCTTTTCAATGTACTATTCGCCCGGCCGTCAGATACGCGAGACGAGCGTTGTGCTCTCTCGGCCGTACTCTGACGGTTTCCGTCTTAACGGGACGTTCGTGTCGTTTTTTTTTTTTTTTTTTTTTTAAACGACGCCTGAATCTCCTTCGCGCGCTGGTTGGAGTGTTCAGGTATCGGCGTTCTTACGAACCGCACAACAAGAGACATACACATATATACAATTGATGATCAATCAAATTATATACGATTACCCTGAACGGTGGATCACTTGGCTCGTGGGTCGATGATTAACGCAGCTAATTGCGCGTCAACGTGTGAACTGCAGGACACATGAACATCGACATTTCGAACGCACATTGCGGTCCACGGATACAATTCCTGGACCACGCCTGGCTGAGGGTTGTTAACGTAACCAAATACTGCTTGCGTTGCTCTTCTAAGTCCCCGCCGTCGATTAACTCTCCAAGAGTCACAATGGTATATTATAAGAAATTTTGTGGAGGGCGCAAAGAGCGTTTCTGAGTCGAGTTGCGAAGATGCTATATACGTACGAGCGATGGATGGGCGTATCGTCGGCGTTTGACGCGGTTCTGTGTGAAAATTGCCAATTTCGCATTGCGTTGTACTGTTTCCGGAGACGAAGACGATGGGTATCTGACGTGTATCACACGGACTTGCGTGAGTGTTTGCGGCGTCGCGAGTCGTGTTTATTCATGTATAAACACGACCGCCCGCGAACACCGCTCCGTGCGCGGCAGATCGAAAGCTCTCTCTACGCGTGGAACGGCTCGCATTCGCGGAAGAAGCGTTTCGCACTCTCGAACGTTATACGCGCTCCCGACGTCGCCTGAAATGATGCGTATTCATATCCGAAAGGTTATACAATACATAAAAGAGTCGACACACAGAGAGACGACTACAGAGAGAATGGACACGAATATAAAATGAAAGAGAGGGATATTAATATGTGTTTGCACGCGCAACGTAAGCCCCAGGGAGATATTGAACACGCCTGCGCGTGGAGATGTGCCTCTAAGTAAAAACACGCGTCGACGGAGGGTCGTCGTTGCTAGCGACTTCCGACAAACACAAAATTGATCTTGAAAGAGACGAGAGAGAAGAGTTCTTCGCGAGAGAGAGATGAGGTTTCTCGTTCTACGAACGCTTTGACGATCGATGGACAAACTTAGAGAGACAACAGCTAATGTTGTTGGCATTGTGCGGGATGCGCACGCGTACTTGTATCGGGTGGAGATAAATAACATCTCCCCGTCGTCGCGTGTCCTCGCTGATCCACGACAAGTTGTTTCTCTCGCCATCGCCACGTTCGTTTGAATTGAATGACGACCAAGATATTCCAAGACCTCTCGCGTGTCTCTCTCTCTCTCTTTTTCATTTTCGTGTTTGATCGGATAATATCGCGACGCAGCGTTTCTGTACCCCCGTGTGTCTGTGTGTAAAATAATAGAGAGAACACCCACCGGGTTACTATATACACAACTCCTCTATGGAGTGGCTTTCGAACTTCGTTGTTGTCATTTACAAATATCTCTCCGAAACATGCTCGGCCTAAGGTAACAGAAAAGACACGTTTTTGTCGTTCGCCCCATACACGAGCGTGTGTGTATAACGTTGTGTCGTTATCTAATGTCTTGTATTCTTCATTGTCGTACGCGAGACCGCACGATCCGAGAGAGGATCGTCCAGCGAGAGTTTCCGTTCGACGACGAAATGAAGAAATTGAATTTTATAGACAGAGAGAGAGACGGCACACGCCACACGCGCGAAGTTTGGCGAGGCGCATAAGGCAAAATCTCGATATTATTATCGAATTGGTGTTCTTTTCGAAGCTTCGTCGAGAGAAGTTTTGTTTTCATTTTTTTTGTGCTCCTCTGTACGCTCTGGAGCGACGAACTCTTTTTTTGTTTTAACGCTTTCGGGGTGTAATACAAGAAAAAAAGAATTTTTTTTTTCACGTTTGACGACCTCAGAGTAGGCGAGATTACCCGCTGAATTTAAGCACATTACTAAGCGGAGGAAAAGAAACTAACAAGGATTTCCTTAGTAGCTGCGAGCGAACAGGAATTAGCCCAGCATTGAATCCCGCGGTTCCGCCGTTGGGAAATGTAGTGTGCAGGAGGGTCAGTTTATCCCGTGACGTCGAACCGCGTCCAAGTCCATCTTGAATGGGGCCATTTACCCGTAGAGGGTGCCAGGCCCGTAGCGACCGGTACGCGTTTCGGGAGGACCTCTCCTTAGAGACGGGTTGCTTGAGAGTGCAGCCCTAAGTGGGTGGTAAACTCCATCGAAGGCTAAATATGACCACGAGACCGATAGCGAACAAGTACCGTGAGGGAAAGTTGAAAAGAACTTTGAAGAGAGAGTTCAAGAGTACGTGAAACCGTTCAGGGGTAAACCTGAGAAACCCAAAAGATCGAATGGGGAGATTCATCGTCGACGAGGCTGGCTTCCGTTGGTGCACAGATAGCCCGCAATGGTGCCTTCGTGGTATCGGGCCGCAACCAATCCATTCTCGAATGTTTGTGCGTCAGGCCCGCCGCAAGCTCGGTTTTCTACCCGGAGGCACGGACCTGGTGCCGGCTCCGGGCCTAACCAGCTGTTAGCAGGCGCTGTCCTCGGACTGGTCAAGCTTTGAATTACCGGTCAGCGACGCTACTGCTTTGGGTACTCTCAGGACCCGCCTTGAAACACGGACCAAGGAGTCTAACATGTGCGCGAGTCATTGGGACATTGAAACCTAAAGGCGCAATGAAAGTGAAGGTCGTACCTTGCGTCGACCAAGGGAGGATGGGCCGCGTCACGATGCAGCCTCGCACTCCCGGGGCGTCTCGTTCTCATTGCGAGAAGAGGCGCACCCAGAGCGTACACGTTGGGACCCGAAAGATGGTGAACTATGCCTGGTCAGGACGAAGTCAGGGGAAACCCTGATGGAGGTCCGGAGCGATTCTGACGTGCAAATCGATCGTCGGAACTGGGTATAGGGGCGAAAGACTAATCGAACCATCTAGTAGCTGGTTCCCTCCGAAGTTTCCCTCAGGATAGCTGGCACTCGCTCGTACCTCTTTCTGAACGCGTGCGAGTCTCATCTGGTAAAGCGAATGATTAGAGGCCTTGGGGCCGAAACGACCTCAACCTACTCTCAAACTTTAAATGGGTGAGATGTCTGGCTTGCTTGGATCAATGAAGCCACGAGATTTTGGATCAGAGTGAAAAGTGGGCCAATTTTAGTAAGCAGAACTGGCCCTGTGGGATGAACCAAACGCAGAGTTAAGGCGCCTAAGTCGACGCTTATGGGATACCATGAAAGGCGTTGGTTGCTTAAGACAGCATGACGGTGGCCATGGAAGTCGGAATCCGCTAAGGAGTGTGTAACAACTCACCTGCCGAAGTAACTAGCCCTGAAAATGTATGGCGCTGAAGCGTCGCTCCTATACTCGGCCGTCAGCGGCAAGTGGGGCTGGACGCGTCGATGTCTCGCGTGTGCGCAGAAGGGTCTGGGCGTGAGCCTGCCTGGAGCCGCCGTCGGTGCAGATCTTGGTGGTAGTAGCAAATACTCCAGCGAGGCCCTGGAGGACTGACGTGGAGAAGGGTTTCGTGTGAACAGCCGTTGTGGTGTCTCTAAAATAGAGAATAACACACACCCATCGGGCGAAAGGGAATCCGGTTTCTATTCCGGAACCCGGCAGCGGAAACGCATACCATTCGGGCCCTCGTAAGAGTGTTCGTCGGGGTAACCCAAAATGACCTGGAGACGCCGTCGGGAGATCCGGGGAGAGTTTTCTTTTTTGTATAAGCGTGCGAGTTCCCTGGAAACCTCTAGCAGGGAGATAGGGTTTGGAACGCGAAGAGCACCGCAGTTGCGGCGGTGTCCGGATCTTCCCCTCGGACCTTGAAAATCCAGGAGAGGGCCACGTGGAGGTGTCGCGCCGGTTCGTACCCATATCCGCAGCAGGTCTCCAAGGTAAAGAGCCTCTAGTCGATAGATTAATGTAGGTAAGGGAAGTCGGCAAATTGAATCCGTAACTTCGGAATAAGGATTGGCTCTGAGGAGCGGGGCGTGTCGGGCTTGGTCGGGAAGCGGGTCTGGCTGACGTGCCGGGCCTGGGCGAGGTGCAACACGACTTTTTGTCGTGGGAATCCGAGCTCGGTCCCGTGCCTTAGATTCCCGCGGATCTTCCTTGCTGCGAGGCTTCCGTCTAGAACGGTCGTCCTCTTCGGCCGCCATTCAACGCTCAGCTCAGAACTGGCACGGACTAGGGGAATCCGACTGTCTATTTAAAACAAAGCATTGCGATGGCCCCCACGGGTGTTGACGCAATGTGATTTCTGCCCAGTGCTCTGAATGTCCACGTGAAGAAATTAAAAAAAGCGCGGGTAAACGGCGAGAGTAACTATGACTCTCTTAAGTCTTTTGCGGTTCAAAGTTGCTCGGTCCGCTGGGCAACATGTGCCAACCCAACCTCCTTGTGGTGTACCGCGGACAACGTCTCGCCGTGTCACAGCGACTCGGCTTGACGGCTAACGGGGCTCTGGCTCGAGGGGTTGTCCCCTCTGTGGTCCGTCGGGTTGCCTCCCCGTCAGGCCCAACTAACGTAGGCCCAAAAACTAAGAGAAATGAAATTCTCCGGCGGGGGCCTCAGCCCGCCGGTCCTACGTCCCCCAATTCGTCGTCTGAGCCAACACCTGCTCTGGATCGGCCTGAAGTTGTGACTCCTGAAGTGATGCTGTCATTCCCATGGCCAAACTGCGATCGAGCGTTCCCTACAAAGATCGGTCTCGGGGTGCACCGTACATCTGCTCACCTGGCAGTCGTGAACGAGGAGATAGACCTGGTTCGGGTCATGTGTATATGGGGAGATGAGGAGCTCCGGCTCATGGCGAGAGAGGAGGCATTAGCTGCGCAACAAGGGATTCGGTTCATCAACCAACACCTGGTCACCGTCGTTCCTGACCGCACCCTCGATGCCATCAAGGGAGTGCGAAGAGATCAGGCGTACCGGGCCCTCGTTTCCGCAGCTATGCAGGACATCCGGCCGCCTCGCCGAATACAACCGGCGACTCGGCAGCGGCTGTCTCACCTTCTCCTCCCCGGGCTCCTCAACTATCCTCGACGCCCGAGACCCGAGCCGAGCCAGCGAGCCGTGACATACTCTCCCCGGGCGATGTCTCCCTCCTCGGCCTGCTATGCAGCGATATTCCGACTGCGATTCGGGGCTTGTTCCCCGTAGAAGGGAATGTCGCCGGTTGGCAATCCACCTGCCTAATGCAGCTGGCCCGAGACTGCCTCGAGGGTGAGGACGTTGCGGTTCACCTGTCATCGTGGCTCGGTTCCGTCTTCCCTCCTTCCCCACCGCCCCCTCGACCGCATTCTGCGCGTACTCGCCATGCCGCGGTGTCCGGGAGAAAAGCTCAACGTCGCCATGAATATGCGCGTGTCCAACGGCAGTTTCGGTCGAACATGAGTCGGGCCGCTCACGAGATACTGGATGGCCAAGGTGACACGGGCGCAGCGGTCCCTGATGTGTCGGTTACGTCCGACCATTGGGGGCCGTACGTAGGCCGCCCGTCCTGCGCAGTCCAACAGTTGCATGCCCCACGGCGTAAGCCTGAGCTGGCACCCGGACCCGACGGCATAAGCGTACCTCTGTGGAGAGCCGTCCCTCCATCGGTTAAGGCTCTCTTTTTTAACATCGTGCTGCATATAGGTGGGTTTCCGGTGTCGATGTTGACGAATCGGACCGTATTTATCGCGAAGAAAGGTGACTCTCATCTCCCGAGCGATTTTCGGCCGATCTCGATCACGTCGGTAGCCGTCCGTCAGATCCACAAGATCCTCGCCTTAAGGCTACGCGCATCCAGGCTAATAGATCTTAGGCAACGCTGCTTCGATGACGGGTGCAGTGACAATGTCACAGCACTGGCAGCAGCGCTCTATGAAGCCCGTCTAAACAGACGCGAGCTACATGTGGCCTCCCTGGATGTCGCGAAGGCCTTCGATTCCGTAAGTCACCCTGGAATAGCGAGGATCTTGCATAACACTGGTGCTCCGGATGAGCTAGTAAAGTACATCGCCCGCCTATACAGTAACAGCAGCACGACGTTCGAGGTACGAGGCTCGAGGTCAGAGCTCTATCCCATAAGGCGCGGCGTCAGACAGGGCGATCCTCTCTCTCCAGTGCTGTTCTGCCTGGTGGTGGACAGTATTCTTGAGGGGATACCTCCTGACGTCGGTTTCCAGCTGAGCGGAAGTCGTCTAAATGCGCTTGCGTACGCAGACGACATCCTGCTTTTCGCCTCTTTCCAGTGGGGTATGCAGAAGGCGCTCGATTTGGTAGAGGCCCGAGCGGGGAGTTACGGCACAGAGTTCAATGGCTGCAAGTGCTCGGTGTTGTCGTTGGTCCCAGCCGGAAAAGTTAAAAAGGTGAAAATTATCACCGAACCCCTCTTCCATCTGAGGGGGGGTACCGCCATTCCACAGATATCAACAACTGCAGAATGGCGGTACCTTGGTATCGACTTTCGTCCGTCTGGACCCAAAAAGATCAAGGTAGATCTTAGTCTCTACCTCGACGGATAACCCGGGCACCGCTGAAGCCGCAACAGCGGTTAATGATACTGCGCGGCTTCCTTCTCCCCCGCCTTTACCACAGTCTAGTGCTCGGATGCGTCACACTTGGGAAGCTTAGAGCTCTTGACCTCCAAGTACGCGCAGCGGTAAGGAGGTGGTTACGTCTGCCGAGAGACGTACCAACGGCCTTTGTACACGCACCCGTCGCAGGTGGTCGCATGGGCATCCCGTCGTTTTCCACCAGCGTTCCAGGACTGATGCGCCAACGTCTGCTCAGCCTGGAACGATCCCAACTGCCTGTTTTACAAGCAGTTGGTGATTCCACGTGGGTGCACAAGAGGCTCCAGTGGGCCACGAAGGCGTTAACACGCGAGAACGGCACACTGTCCTCAAAACACCTGCGTGATGCCTGGTGGACCCATCGGTTGCATAGCAGCACCGATGGATACGAATTACGGGAATGTGACCAGTCACCGTTATCCTCGCGATGGGTTGGCTCTGGCTCTCTAATGGTCCCCGGTCGGGATTTCGTCCAGTATGTCCACGTCCCTATCAATGCCCTCCCCACGTTGGTGAGAACAACGAGGGGAGTCGCTAGACGTGGACAGGCCGCCGTAGGATGCCGGGCTGGATGTCTCTGATCTGAGACAGCCGCCCATGTCATCCAGGGTTGCTTCCGCACCCACGGCGGCAGAGTCCTGCGACACAACGCTGTCTCCAAGACGGTTGCTGCAGGACTCCGAAAGACCGGCTGGACGGTCCTCGAGGAACCTGTTTTCCAAACAGACGAAGGTCGGCGCAAGCCTGACTTAGTCTGCACTAGGGACCAGAGAGTCAGTGTCATCGACGCTCAGGTTGTCAGCGGAGTTCCACCATTGGACGACTCCCACAAGAAGAAGGTACGCTACTACAGCGGCAATCCCTCACTTGTGGAAGCCATTTCCGCCCGATTCGGCGCCAGGAAGGATGATGTCCAATTCTCCTCCTGCACCTTATTGTGGCGCGGCATCTGGTCGCCAAGCTCCGCTGACTTCCTGTTGGACATGGGACTGACAGCGGGACTTCTACGCGGCATCACGACGCGCGTACTGCAAGGGAGTCACACCAACTGGACAAGGTGGAACCGAATGACAGCTTTGCGTTCACCTTCGTCCAGGAACCGTGAAGGAATAGGCCAGGCGACGACGACGAATTCTCCCCCCCCCCCCCCCGTGGGTTAGCCGTGCCAAACTTTTGCCCCTGCAGTAGGAGGTGAGGCCTTCCCACCTCACCTTCCTGCACCGACAGCCCTCCCTACACGGCCAATGTATAAAAAAAAGGGGTCTTCGTTCGACCGTGAACGGGTAAACATCGTGGCGCGCGCGCTCCGGTGTGAAGTCAACCGTGACCTTCGGCGAGAGACAATGGAAAGCGGATCCTAACGGTCCCCGAGGATCTGTGGCAGGTTTTCCTGCATCGGTTGCGGGGCCAAACGATGATGACCATGGCGAGCTACTGGACAATGAGCTGGACAATGGAATGGACACTACACTAACGGCAGAAAGTGACAAGAGGAAAAATAGTGCTCATAATAAACGTGATCAAAGTGCACATTATGGAGACAGTGAACAGTGTGAAATAAACGAACAAAGTGAAATTATTAAAATAAATGAACAAAGTGAAAAGAACGAAAGATGGAAAAATAGTGAACACAGTGACCGTTATAATGAAGAAAGTGAATTTTATAGTGAACGAACTACACATTGTGGATACAGTGAACAGTGTAAAGTGAATAAACAAAGTGAATTTAATATAATAAATGAACAAAGTGAAAGAAATGACAGAAGTGAAACTGTGACATCAGTATCGTCCGTGACCTTCAATGAGAGACAGTCAAACGCGAATTCTAACGGTCGCCGACAGTCGATGACAGGTTCCCGGGCTTCAGCTGGACAACCAATTGCCGATGACTAGAGAGGTTCACAGAACACTCAGCTGGACAATGAATTGGACATGGCACAGGTGATTGAAAGTGACAGGAACGAAGAAAGTGCACAAAAGAGTCGATTTGAAAACCATATACACTTCGAAGAAAGTGAAAACAGTAGATAGAATGAACACTATGAACCCAGTGAACAAAGTGAGCACAACGAACAAAGTGTATTAAACGAAATAAACGTACACAGTGAATTAAATGAATCAGGTGAAATACACGCAATAAGCGAAGTGACAGTATCAGTGCAGTTAGTGAACATTGATTATTGCCCTGTGTGTCAGTGCGTTAACAAAAGTGTCGCGTTTCTAAACATGAAAGATTTAAAAAAGCACCTTAATGAAAACCATACAACGGTGAAAGTGATGTGGGAGTGTAAAAAGTGTCTAAAGAAATTTCCCGGCCTACGTAACTGTCAATGCCACATCCCTAAATGTAAAGAAATAGTCGAAACGCAGCAACTAGAGTATATTTGTCAAATCTGTTCCCAATCATTCTCCACCGTCAGAGAATTGTCTACTCACGAAAGACACAGACATCCCGCGGAAAGAAATAAAAAAACGAATAGAACTGTGCGAACGCCCAAAAGGAAGGCCAGGGAGACGCAATCACGTTTGGATGGAAGAGGAAATTGAGGAACTGAAAAAATTAAACGAAATATACCAAAATGTCAGATTCCCGAATGTGCAGATTCAAAAACACCTCCCGCATAAAACAACAAAACAAATCAGTGACAAGCGGAGTGAAATAAGAAAGGCAAATCACACCAACAACGCGCCACAGATTGCAAGTGAGAGAATAAGTGACAATAGCAACGACATGTCTAATACGAGAAACTGTGAAAGTGCGAGTGAAACACAAAATACCGCGAGTGAACACGCAGGGCTCCGCATGAATGCGAGTTTCGAATCAACAATGAACGAACTCACTTTTGCAGAAGACATACCACCAATGGATATCCGCGAAAACTCCAATAACGAGAACATGGAGCAAGAACCGAGAAACACGGATAGAGGGATGTCGATAGAAGACACGGATATTTTGGATTTGAACCTTGGATCGCTGGATCTGCCAGAAGAGGAAGAAAAAGAAGGATGGAAGGAAAGTTTCAGAACAGCGATACGAGCCAACCCATTACCAGAAGACCATGAACTGAAATCTATTGAAGAAACGATAATGCAATTGGCTACCAAGGATTCACTTGATCCCCTGGACACCGAGGGAATAATTGAGGCTCTCATCGAGAAAATAGGATCTGGGGAAGAGAAAAATCAGGGCAACCCCTGAAAGAAATAGGAACATGGGAGAGCAAAGAAGAATAAAAACAAGAAAAGCGATCGAACCAGATACAAGAAATATAAATATTCTCGGTTCCAGGAGATGTATCAGAAATGCCCAAAGAAATTAATAGCTCCCATGGCGGTCGCAGGGGAGTTATTCGAAAAAGCAGAACAAGTAGAGCTCCCTGATAGAACAAGCATTGCGAAGCTATATGGAGACCTATGGGGAGTCGAAGGGCCGACCACAGGAATCCCTAACTTCGCCAATGCATGCACAGTCTCCCCAATTGAGAGTGTATGGAAACCAATAGACATCGGAGACATAAGAATAAAAATGAAGAAGATACAAAAGGACACAGCAGCAGGCCTCGACGGTGTCACCAAGGCACATCTGAAGAAGCCAGGGACGCTTCACACCCTCTCAAAGTTCTACAATCTACTGATGCTGACGAAATCATACCCAGCACAGTGGAGGCTCAATAGAACTACGTTGATCCCGAAGCCCGGAAAAGACGCAAGAGAAGCCAAAAATTGGCGCCCTATTACAATAGGATCATTGCTGTCAAGGATATATTCCTGTATGCTAGACGACAGAATAAGACAAGTGGTAAAAAATAACACAAGGCAGAAAGGGTTCACAAAAGAGGATGGGTGCAAACAAAACATTGCCATACTAGACAGAATAATAACGGAGATGAAAGAAAGAACAGGAGGCATCGTGACAGTCGTCGATATATCGAAAGCATTCGATACGGTCCCGCACAAATCCATAGGAGATGGGTTGAATAGAAAAGGCATCCCGGAAACTATCACAACATACATACAGAAGATGTACGATGGTTGCCGGACGGAAATAAGAACGAAAGAGGAGAGCATAAAGATAATGCTCAAAAGAGGGGTCAAGCAAGGGGATCCACTCTCGAGCCTGCTATTCAACACGATAATTGACCCCATCATAGAAAACATCGATGAGACTACGGAAGGTATAGATGTAGGAGAAGAAAATGTCTCAATATTGGCATTTGCAGACGATTTAGTCCTCATCGCAAAAACGACCGAGGAAGCTACCAAGCAAGCCCAGAAACTGAACCAGTACCTCAAAGAGTTAGGCATGGGCATGCAAGCGGAAAAATGCTCAACCTTCCAAATCATCCAGAAAGGCAAAACGTGGCACATAGCTGATCCCGAGATTAAAATTGGAGAGCAGAAGATGCCAGCCTCGGAACCTGACGACGTGATCAGCTACCTTGGATTAACAATAGGCGCGTGGAAAGGATTACATCGCGCACAAATCCAGGATATAATAAAAGCTGCAGGAAATGTCAGGAAAATGAGCTTGAAACCTGACCAGAAAATAGAGTTAATTCGCACGTATTTATTTCCAAGGTATATACACAATTTAGTAGCGAATCCACCTGCACTAAGTACTCTTAGATCCCTAGATCACGAAATAAAACAGATAGTGAAGGCCATATTACACCTACATCCATCAACGACGGATGGATTGATATACACCGAGAAAAAACACGGTGGACTCGGTATCCAAAAAATAGCGGATATAGTTCGGATTGCAAAGCTGAGGAATAGCCTCCGAATGATGGGAAACGAAGATGACGCTGTTAGAGAAGCCTAAAAGAAACAAGAAGCAATCACGATCAAATACGCCAAATCTGTAGGACTTCGATGGTCAGCAAGTATGAGGGAAATTGAGGGTGCGCGAAGCAAATTGAAGGAAAGTAACAGGAAAACATGGGAACAACTAGCATCCCAAGGGCAAGGAGTCCACGAATTCGCAAACGACAAGACAGGGAACGCATGGTTGTACACACCATCCCTACTAAAGCCGTCAAGATACTTGGACGCCTTAAAGCTAAGAAGCAACACCTTCGGCACAAGAGTCGTATTGCGTAGAGCCAATAAGGACGTCGACCCAATATGCCGAAGATGCAGAGGTCAAATAGAAACCCTTGGACGCGTGCTAGGCAGCTGCACCCATACGAAATCGGCGCGTATGAATAGGCACAATGAAATAGTGCGTTTAATAAAAGAGAAGACATCAAAAGAAGTGCGGTATTTGAAGAACCAACGATCATGGTCCTGGGAGAACTAAAGAAGCCGGATCTGGTTATTAAAGACCAGGAAAGGCTCTTCGTAGTGGATGTGACCGTCAGATATGAAGATAAGGATAACCTGAGAAAAGCGAAGAAAGACAAAATCGATAAGTACACAGAAACCGCAAAACTTCTAAAACTAAAACTAAAATGCCAAACAGCTCAGGTACTACCAATAGAAGAAGGCTGCAGAGGCGCCATGCCAGAAGCAACGATAGACAACCTAAAAACCTTCGGACTTACAAAAGGAGAACGATTGACAGTGGCGATGATAGCCATTCGCTCATCGATAGAGATGGCGAACCAATTCATTGACTACGATCATATAATATGATCGTTTTACACTAGTACGTATTAAAGTACGTATAAAAATTGACTAATCTTGACAAAGCGGCTGCCCGCTGATATATAAAAAAAAATGTGTATAGCCCGTTTCGGCATTATACACCGAACGGTGCGAGTCGTACTATACGAAAGTATAGTACGGCGCGGGACGGGTTCTGTGTAAGTGGCGCTATATATAGAAATATATGTAGGGCCACATGCATAGAGCCCGGGGCGACACCTCCACGTGGTTTCCCTGGACACATGCCTCTGGCAAGTGACTAAGTTCGCCTCCCGAAAGGGTCCCCGTTACTAATTTTTCCAAGCCCGTAGGGCAGCTCCCTTGGCAGTGGTTTTCGGGACATGGAATCTCGTTAATCATAGTAGAAATAGGCGTAGTTGTTAAATTTATTGTTATTGTTATGCACCTCACGGGGAGGTTATACCCCGGAAGTCTGCTATCACCTACGGTGATAGCACAGGTTTAGCCAAATGCCTCGTCATCTAATTAGTGACGCGCATGAATGGATTAACGAGATTCCCTCTGTTCCTATCTACTGGCGGGGGCGACATTTTGACCTTTTCACGGGTTGAAATGAGCACCACTGACTGCCAAAAGGTGCACTGCACGATCCGAGCTGAAGTGGTGAATCAGTAATGACGATCGAAATCGAACGGAAACCTCGTACAAGGGTAAACAGCTATGCGTACGAAGGTTTCGTTCGTCGACACGTCACTATTTGTGCGTGTCGAGCTGGTACGACACGGACCCGTACCAGCGTAGCGACATAATAACATCGCTTTGTGTCTACGTCCGCGCATAAGCTCGAAAAAGCAGCTGGAACATCCAAGCATGCTAATAGATGCTGAGAGCCGCAAGCTCCGAGCATTTTATCAGGAAGGCGCTAGAGGCCATACACCTCTAGCTTAAAATATGTCGCTACTAGCAGTAAAACCTCGAGGATAAGTTGGATGAGGTGTTCGGATCCTCGGAAATGTCGAAAGTCGCAAAGGGACCTAGTGTCCTAGCTGTGCTTGTGCCTCCACGGGGTACCGCTGGATAGCGTGTTCTTGTTGGAACAGTGAACTAAACGAAGCACAGTGGAGTGGAGGAGACAACCACTCAAAGTCCACGTCTCCCACGTGTTTGCCGTGCGTGGCGACCTTTGTCGTCGGAAAAGAGGATCCTGGGATCTGAGGGGGCCCTCTCCTGCGGGTGAGACGTCTCCAACACGTACCTTTGGCCTCTGCTTCGGCTAGATGGGCGGCTAGGCGAGACAAAGTAACCCTGTGCCTAGTCAATCGGCTTGGAACGACCGTAAGCTATTAGCGAGCGGCGCTCCGTCGGGCGAGGAAGTGGGCTCTAAGGTCTTTTGCTTGCCAATTGATCTGGATGTTCCGCGGACTATATCCTGGGTGATGTCCTAACCTGACCGGATGGCAGGTTGCATATTGAGGGTCCGAGGACTTCCCACGCAGCGGGAAGAAAAATATGCATAACTATTATGGGTAAAGAAAAGAATTCGAACGTCAAATCGACGGGAACAGCGCAAGGCCCTGCCGAGCGTGAAGTCGTCGTTGCAGAGGTGACAGACGTCGGTGATAATCCCGACCGAATCACCTCCAAGTCTGAAAATGAGAGGACCGATGCTGAGCCGAAAGGCCACCTCGTGGTGTCCCTCAAGAGGTGCAAAGCACCTAATGGCCAAGTCGATCCTGTCGGGAAGAAAGAGGATGTACCGGCAGCCGACGACGTTAAAGAAAAGAAAAAGACCAAAAAGTCTTCCTCTAAGAAGGGCTCTTCTTCGACCGGGAAGAGCTCCAAAAATGGAGGGCAAGGTGCTAACCCTGCCTCCAAGAAAGGCATGAGCGAGCCCGCTGGGGATAAGGAACCCGGGCCCGACTCTAATCCTGGAGAGGATGAAGACGGCGAAGTCGTTGATTCCGAAAAAGACAAGCCTAAGGGCGGCAAGAAGGTTTCACCGACCGGAAAGCCATCCAAAGGCAGACCGAGAAAGAAGTCGGTGGGGGCGACTTCTGGATCGTTGGTACGGCCTCTCGATCTCATCAGAGACGAAGCCTCTAAGCAAATGAAGAAGGTTTTCATCGTGGTCACCGCGGATAAATCCCGGGTCACGAAAGAAGCTGCCTCTCGGATCTTGATTAGTGTGAGCACGCTCAGCGAGCTTGTCCAGGAACTGGCTCTTCGGAACAGCTACCTAGAGGGACAGCTCGCCGCGACCAAAAGCGAACTTAATAAAGCTCGCTTGGAAGCGAAGAGCGTAGGGAAGACGTCGCCGACTGCCCCGCGGTCAAAGACGAATTCCCCTGCTGGTGAGCACGCCAACTTGACCTACGCGCAAGCTGTTAAGGTCGAGTGCAAAAAAGTTGCTCAAGACGCCGTGAAACCACCACAACATGTGGTGAAGATCTTCCCGCCGAAGGGCAAGGAGCAAAACAGCGACCAAACAAAGGCAAGTGTTTTCTCCCTGGTGAAACCAGGCGAAGCAAAGATACGCGTAAAGTCGGTTCGACGCATCCACTCCGGTGGCATAGCCGTCGAGACTGAACGCAAAGAGGATCTTAAAGCTTTCGCTGAAAATAGCCAGCTTAAAGATCGTGGACTCTCAGTCAACGTACAGACAAAGAGGAACCCGTTACTGATAGTATACGATGTTCCTAAAGAAATGTCTAAAGACGAAGTTTCTGACAGGTTGTGGAATCAGAACTTCGGAGAGATGACCCGAAAGGAATTCGTCTCTAACTTCAAGGTCGGCTTCAAAGCTGGATCAGGAAGCAGGGAGACGACCAATTGGGTCATCGAAGTCAGTCCGTAGACACGGCTGCGACTGAAGAGTGGGGAAGGCCGAGTTTACATGGGCTGGTCATCTTGTCGTGTACAGGACTACGTCTCGGTAACTCGGTGCTTCAAGTGCCAGAAGTTTGGCCATACGGCTAAAAGATGCAAGTACAAGGAAGACGTATGCGGTCACTGCGCTGAAAAAAGGGCATACCTTTGCCTCGTGCAGCAACAAGAGTAAGCCACCGGTTTGCTCGAATTGCAAGGATCGAGGCAAGTCGCACGACCATAAGTCCAGAGACAAGCTGTGCGCATCCTACCAGGTAGCGTTGCAGCAAATTGTAGCTCAGACCAATTATGGTTAGAAGAGCCGAAAGAGAACGATCTCAGACGCGAATTCGAGTGATGCAGCATAACATGCAGCGATCTCGAATAGTAACTGACGAGATACGAAATGTTATGCATCAGGAGAGCATAGATGTGTTGCTCGCGCAGGAGCCATACAGCTGTCGGGGCAAATTGTCCGGGTTGGGGATGGCGACGAGAGTGGTCGCGGATGGCGACCGGCCAATGGCGGCTTTAGCCGTCACATGGCACATTCGGTGACGTCTATCTAGTAAGTCAATACTTTCAACATTCGGAAGAAATTGAGCCAAGTTTGACTAGACTAGAGAAAGTACTTACGGTACTTAAACGCAGCAGAGTCGTGATTTCGGCCGATGTTAACGCAAAATCCCCGTTATAGGGAAGCGCGACGACGGATGCTAGGGGAGGTAAACTCGAAGAGTTTATACCTCGTCACGACTTGGTTGTATTGAACGAGGCTGGTAGTATTCCCACATACTCCAGCCCGACTGGAGAGTCCACGATCGATGTCACGCTAGCGACAAGTGACATGTCCGGCACAGTGCGAGGTTGGAAAGTCCGAAAGGACCTGACGACCAGCGACCACCGTGTCATCGAATTTTCGTTGCAGTTCGCCAACGCGGAAGAAAATCGGCACCTTGAAGGGCGTTTTCATCTGCAAAGTGCGAACTGGCCTAGATTCGAACAAGCGCTGCTGGAAAGCAAGAGGAACTTACCCTCCCGGCCGAATAGCCGAGGCGAGGTCGAACATCTAGCACAGGAACTCGAGCAATCGATTGTCCAAGCGTGCAGTTCTTCAATGCGATCTAAGCGGTGGCACTCCAAATCTGTCCCATGGTGGACACCAGATTTTACAAGACGGAAGAAGGGAGTCTATAGACTTAGACGCGCCTTCCAAAACTCGAGTTGTTCGGAGGAAGAGAGAGCGGCGCGTAAAGCCGAGTATCTGATTCAGAGAAAAGCTTACACGGCTGCGGTGAGAGCTGCGAGGATGCAAAGTTGGAAGGATTTTGTAACCGAGCAGGGGAACAAAGAGGCATGGGGTCTTGTTTACAAGATCTCACGAGACAAACTGAATGTTGAGATTGCGGTCTCGAACATTCGGACAGAACAAGGACATACGATGGATTGGAAATCCACGGCGTCTGCGCTGCTGGAGTCGTTAATCCCGGACGATTCGTCCGAGAGCGACACTCCTGAACACGAACGAGCGAGGCGTGAATCCGCTACCGAGCCACTAAGCGAAAACGACCGTGTTTTCTCTTATAAGGAGCTTGAAACGTGACGTGACGTGACGCGGTGAAACACCTGAAGCAGCGCAAGTGCCCAGATATAGACAGGATAGAGCCAGAAGTTGTAAAAAGCTCGCTTGGAATTCTCCGAGAAGAGTTACTTCAGCTCTATAATGGCTGCCTGGAGCACGTAGTCTTCCCAGCCAGATGGAAAGTCGGCCTGATTAGAACCATTCTAAAAGGGCAGGACAAACCTGAAGCGGAAGTGAAGTCTTACAGACCAATTTGCCTACTATCCGTAGTCGGCAAAGTTCTTGAGAAGCTAATCGCAAAGCGACTAGCTAATGTGTTCCTACACCCGGAACATAAGCGATCCACGGAAGATGCCGTGGTAAAGCTTAGGGAGATGGTGTATAGTCGCCAGGAGCGCTACGTTCTGGGTCTCTCCTTCGACATCTCGCGTGCATTCGACAATGTCTGGTGGCCGAGCGTACTCAACGAGTTGAGGAAGCGAGGCTGCCCACTCAACCTCTATCGGCTGATGGTCGACTATTTCTCCAACCGCGTGGTGACCTTAAGGTCTAAGCGCGGAGAAGTGAGGAAAGTCGTAACCAAAGGTTGTCCACAGGGGTCGATTCTCGGTCCGAGTTGCTGGAATATGATATTTGACGGAATTCTGCAACTATTAACGAACACCGGACTCGCTTGCGAGCCCATCGCCTACGCCGACGGCCTTCTCGTACTCGTCTACGGCGATTCGAGATTGGAACTTGAGCGAAAAGGGCAGAAGGTGACGGATACGATTTCCAAGTGGTGCAAATCACAAAAGTTATCGCTACCCGCGCCGAAGACCGAGATGATTCTCTTAAAAGGTTCTCTTCAAATGACGAGACCACCTGTGGTGAGGATTGATGGTAGAAGTGTCGCTTCTAGGAGTACCATTAGGTACCTGGGCGTATACTTTGACGAAAGACTGGGAGTTAAATCCCATGTTGAATATTTGAGTGCTAAGTCCTTGCAAACGTTTAACGCGTTAACAAGGATTGCTTGTGCGAACTGGGGTTTGGGACCCCGAGCCATGCGTACTATGTACCGTGGTCTTTTCGTCCCAGTCGTGGCGTATGCTGCCGCGGGCTGGGCAGACCTCCTTACCTCTGTATCGAGGAAACTCATTGTCAGAGCGCAGAGGAAAGTTCTGCTTGGCTGCGTCAAGGCCTATAGAACGGTATCGACAGATGCGATCCCTGTGATCGCCGGAGAAGTACCGATAGACTTGATGATAGCGGAACGTGCATGCGCCTACAAAATACGAAAAGAACTCGATCTCGAGTTTCAGACATGTCGCATCAGTCACGCCGATCTGGCTGACGGAACGATCTCGCCTAAGGAAGCCTTGGCTGCAGTTAGGCGAGAGGCGCTAGCAGTGTGGCAAAGGAGATGGTCGTCATCGACGAAGGGTAGGACAACGTTCCGATACTTCAACGATGTATCAGACCGTCTTGGCGCGCGTTGGGTGATCACTGATCACTATGTTGCTCAGTTCCTAAGTGGACACGGAGACTTCCGTGCGAAGCTCAAGGAATTCACCTTGGTGGCGGACGAACACTGCGAGTGTGGCGAAGCGGAAACGCCGAGACACATATTGTACGAGTGTCCGCGGTACGGCGAGGCGCGAGGACTCCTTCGCCAAGATGCTACTGCTAAAGGCTTACAATGGCCGGTGCAAGAAGCAGACTTGGTGAGCGAACAAATGTTCAGGAGCTTCCGCAAGTTCGCGCGCGACGTACTAAAGCTAAAGGCTGGGCGAACAAATGTGGCCACGGAACAGAGGTGAAAACTTCAAGTTCCGCTGGAATTGGATTCCAACCAGCTAGTCGAAACTCTTGAGTTTCGACTCCTCGGGCCGGGTACCAAGCCCCTCCCGCAATTAGCGGGAGTTTCCCGGAATGGGTATGGACTCGAGGTGGTAGTGGAATCGTCATTGTTTGTCCTCCAAATGAAACGCGAACGACGATATAGAAAGTAGAGCCATAACATCTGGCAAAAGCAGAACAAACGAAGCCGGTATGGACTGAATGTCCGAGGTACGGCGCAGCTCGAGTTTACTCGGCTCATTTAAATACTCCACTGTCCCTATCTACTTCCTAGCGAAACCACTGCCAAGGGAACGGGCTTGGAAAAATTAGCGGGGAAAGAAGACCCTGTTGAGCTTGACTCTAGTCTGGCATTGTAAGGAGACATGAGAGGTGTAGCATAAGTGGGAGATGCGGTAACACGTATCGCCGGTGAAATACCACTACTTTCATCGTTTCTTCACTTACTCGGTTGGGCGGAGCGCGTGCACCGAGGTCTTCGCGACCCGGCTGTCACGGTGTTCTGGAGCCAAGCGTGTAAGAGTGGTGTGAGGCTTCACGGCTGATCGCCGACAATACTCCCGCGTGATCCGATTCGCAGACACTGCCAGGTGGGGAGTTTGACTGAGGCGGTACATCTGTCAAAGAATAACGCAGGTGTCCTAAGGCCAGCTCAGCGAGGACAGAAACCTCGCGTAGAGCAAAAGGGCAAAAGCTGGCTTGATCTCGATGTTCAGTACGCATAGAGACTGCGAAAGCACGGCCTATCGATTCTTTTGGCTTGAAGAGTTTTCAGCAAGAGGTGTCAGAAAAGTTACCACAGGGATAACCGGCTTGTGGTGGCCAAGCGTTCATAGCGACGTCGCTTTTTGATCCTTCGATGTCGGCTCTTCCTATCATTGCGAAGCAGAATTCGCCAAGCGTCGGATTGTTCACCCGCCAACAGGGAACGTGAGCTGGGTTTAGACCGTCGTGAGATAGGTTAGTTTTACCCTACTGATGACTAGTCGTTGCGATAGTAATCCTGCTCAGTACGAGAGGAACCGCAGGTTCGGACATTTGGTTCACGCACTCGGTCGAGCGGCCGGTGGTGCGAAGCTATCATCCGTGGGATTATGCCTGAACGCCTCTAAGGCCGTATCCTTTCTAGTCAAAGGAGGCAACGATATTTCCTAAGGAGTTTCGTGTGGGTCGAAAGGCTCAAAACAATGTGACACTACTAGGTGGCCGGTCCTCGTGGCCGGTCATCGCACGGGCCCCATTTTGACGTACGGACGTCTTTGTACTCGTCGTCGGGATCTCTCCGCAACGACGGACATGGCGTTCTAACGGTCGATCATGGGTACTCCAAGTTCGACGTCGAGACTCGGAATCGTCTGTAGACGACTTAGGTACCGGGCGGGGTGTTGTACTCGGTAGAGCAGTTACCACGCTGCGATCTGTTGAGACTCAGCCCTATGCTTGGGGATTCGTCTTGTCGGTTAGACGAGGCCCCGCTATGCATAACAGAAAGAAGAAGAAGAAGAAGAAGAAGAAGAATTCTCTTTATTATTTTTTTTTTCGTACGCTTTCGAAAGCAATACGCCGCTGGCAACTTGTCTTGCAGATCGGAGGTTGGTACTAAAGCAATACGCCGCTGGCAACTTGTCTTGCAGATCGGAGGTTGGTACTAAAGCAATACGCCGCTGGCAACTTGTCTTGCAGATCGGAGGTTGGTACTGAAGCAATACGCCGCTGGCAACTTACCTTGCCGAACGATGACTGCTCCGTTTCAAAAATTATTACTCCGAAAGTACGCAGCGGAGCAGTCTGCATTTTCAATATGTGTCTTAAAACGCCCCGTGTTATCGATTGATATTGTTGTATAAATAAATTTTGAAAGAGTTTTATACTTCGGTGAATGTGCCGCAGGGACTTAGAAAATTTTCGGAGCGCGCCGCCATTCGGTCGCCGCCGGAGTACGCTCGGCCATTATTTGCAATTATTTTTGTTAATATGCTTCAGAACGAATTTTTAATACGATATTTGTTGTTAAAACACTCATTGTTACAATGATCTAACATTAAAAATCGTTTAAGAACATTATTAAAAAAGTTTACTCTTGACCGTGAGAGCTAAAAAATTTTCGGAGTACCGTGATATATAATGAAAAGTTGTGTATTTTATGTAGAATAATCTAGTAATGTGAAAATTTGTTGAATTTGAGAAAAAAATTTTTCACTCATTTTTGCGGCTAAGTCCCAACAGCCTTCTCGAACGGGCTGTTGCCGCGGCGGTTTACCACTATAAGCGCGCGTGCTAAACTCCGTGCGGCGCCGGCGTCACGGCCGGCCGTTCGGTATCTATAAGGGACACGACGGTCCGGACGAGTCGGTCGGTTCAGCGCGCGCTCGTGGCTATTCTACGATCTCGGTCGAGGCTACGGCGCCTCGAGACTTCGGTCTCGACTGTTTCGCACCGTGCTTCATATCGGATTATTCTCTACACAGCATTGCCACGGGTCGGTGTCTAAGACCGAATGCCCCTTATGTGGCTAGCCTCCTTCGGAGGTTGGTGACTTGTATGCACTTTCGTGTGTATACTCGTACTAACTGAGCATCAACTCATATGTCCGAGCGACGAATTTATACGAGATGAGAGAGTAACAGAGGAGTGTCTTCTAAAGACGAAATATATAAGAAGCCGATGCGCACACGATGTTTGGCATACGGAAGAGAGAAAAATAAGATTTTGAAATATAGAGGTGTCCTAAGTCGATATGCCTAGCACGAGCGGAAGAACACGCTTTCTCGCAAGTCACAGCATGTGTCCTGTCCGCACTTCCTCGGTACTTGTGCCGATTATGTCCAGCTCAGTGGTTACGTGCTTCCGCGATGGATGTTCAGCGTGAGCGTACGTGCTTCCACGATTTTAGGGCACCACCCGAAAAAAGGAAATTGGCAAATAAAATTTACAGAAACCTATCCCTGTATGATCTCAAAACTTGTTTCAAAAGGTATATTTAAAAGGAACTTGAACAA
>CAJYYI030000229.1:42500-47500 GCA_913789915.3 Sphecodes monilicornis
CCCGTCTGTCGTGACCGTAAAAAATTGAAAGCGCATATAGAGAGCCCGCCAGGCCATTTGTGCACACTGTGACGTTGCAGATTTTGCGACGTCACTTTTCCATTATCTGGTGCGGCCGAAACGGCATTTCGAATGGACCGGACCGCCATCTAGCGTACCGAATCGACAGTCGCGAATTTCGAGAGCGCTCCCCGAGGAAATTCCGCGTTAATTACCGATCGGCGGCTAATTCAAACCGCGCGAGCCGAGTTCGGCAAGTTTCAGGACGTGCCCCGTGCACCACCAGCCCTCTCAGGAAGCCTAAGGCGGCTCCCTTCGTGGGATCTCTTTTCGTGAACTACCGAAAACGTCCAGTGCACTGGTGAAGAAAAGGATCGCCAAAACACACGGGCCGAACAACCCGGAGACGGCTCAAGCCTAGAACCCCACCAACATCGGACTTTCCTCCTCAGGAACTCCACCTAAAAGGCCTTGAAGTCGTCTCATCCCGCAGGAAGGGGTTCCATACGCGTGGGTGGTGTGGAAGCATCCTGGGTCGTCTTGGACACCCCGGTCTCCACACGGCGATCGTTATGGCAAATCCGGATGTTGCCTAAGGCCAAGGGCCATCCGTCGGAGACCCACAAAACTAATGATTTTGCGTGCGAGACCGACCAATTAGGCATTCCTAATAATGAGTAGGGTGCGGATCGCCGGGTAGATCCTCGTTGCCGAAATCGCGAAGGATCACTGTCGTGTCGCCTATCGTAGCGGATAAGTAAGAAAAACAAAGTGTATAGTATCTCGTCCTCCGAGCCAGCGGATACCAGCTCCCGAAAACGGTAAGTCGACCAGTGATCCTTCCCTATTAAATTTCGTGAATGTGTTTTTTTGAGAATTTCGTGTAAGGACGATCCGATTCTCGTATCGTCCTCGAGTTCGTACGAGTCGAGGCGCATCTCGCCTCGTGTTCGCGGCTCACGCCATTTGCCGGCGTTGTGAGCCTGAAATTTCGTCACGTAACGGAAGTTTTCCTCGGAGGAATCGCGTCGGAAAAGTGAGTGTAATTTTCGTGGCGTTAGAGTAAACCGTCTACGGATCTCGGTCTCGTAAAATCGCGACGACGGGTATAGCGTGCTCGCGCGAGCGAGCGAGAACAAAGATCGCGTGCCGTCGCACGCTCTCTCTCCGTTCCGTTCCGGGAATCGACACGGCAGTCAAATTGTAATTGCGCCGACCATCTGCGTTCGCGAGCAATAGTATCGATTTCCTCGATCGCAATACCGAACTACCGTATTCTCGCGATATTTAAAGAATTGACAAACCCGCGCTGCGAACGTCCACTCTTTCGCTGAACTTGTATGAAGAGCGCGGGCTCTCGGGTCGCGGCCACGTGGCCGCCAAAATTGTAACGCTTGACATCGATTAAATTAATCTCGAGACAAATCGAAGTGTCATTTCTTGACCTGCGAGATCCGCTCTGCCGTAAGGGCCGTCCCCGTCCTTCCAGCGTCCGAACCTCTGACCCTTCGCGTTTCACGTGGTATCTTCGCGATACCTGGCGCCCGAACATCGGTCTTTCGTAGCGCTATCGAGTTTTCGAATCGCGTTTTGTGCCGGGAGGACCTCGTCCGTACGGCCGGCCGAGGCCCGGTCTCAGCGCCTGTAAAATCCCGGAGTTGCATCTCGTTTCGTCCGCGGAAAACGCGCCGGAAAACAAGCAACGTCACAACACATATACACACGGCTGCACATTTTCGACAATGGGACGAAATCTCGAACGAGACGAATGACACGACACCGATCACCTCGTGTGCTTGCGTGAAGGTGAAGCATCGCATTATTATATCTATCTCTCGTTTATACCTGGAGTCTGTACCAGGGTCTTCGGGAATCGTGTACATATCACCGACATTCGCATTTACAAACTCGAACGATCGGTACCATGCGATTTCCGTCGGACGCTGATGATACAACTCAAACACGAACGAGAATCGATGTTTTTTCACCCGCCACACCATATCTGATACCGTGTGTCGCGTCGTCTCTTTGAGAGACTACCTCGTGTCAAAGAGTTAGATTACGCCTTTGGTCTGCGTGTGGATTCTCTCGATAAATTTCGGACATTACGGCCGCAAGAACAGGGATGCAAGCGTCGATTAGAATCCAAATGTCGCGCTTCCTCGGTCTTCGGTCTGTGTATAGTATCCGAAACGTCCATTCGAGAGACGGTGTGTGTGCCCTCATCTTTCACGATAGATGGAGAGAGAGGTACCACACAGGGTAGCCTGGAAAACCGCGGTTGAACGTTGCTCGTTCACGAACGATATATCCGACTATATATAGTAGGACATGTAGTAGAAGAGACGGGAGAAAAAGTGGACCGGCTGTGAAGCTCGTTTTTTAAAAGCTGTACAACGAGAGTCTTGACACCCTACTCCTGTGGCCATAGCGCACAAGAGCTTGGGACGAATGACCGTGTACGGCCAGAGCCGGTTGCGAAGTCCCGCGAAATCTGTCTCTCTTTCTACATATATCTCTCTATCTATATCGGAGTTCGCGTATATCCAAGAGCACTAAACGTCGCCGCAATGCGTTCGTTGTGACACGAAATTCGAGAGGACCGGCTGCGAAGCTCGCTTTTAAAGCCGTGCGTAGCGAATCCGACACCCGTCTCTGCCCGCGTACTGCGGCACGAGTATTGGGACGTACGACCGCGCACGGCCAGAGCCGGCTGTGAAGTCCATTTGTATCGATCGCGTTCAACAACGCGCAGAGAGAGTGCAAAGGGAGAGAGAGAAAAGAGAATTTGTTTCGAGAGGACCGGCTGCGAAGCTCGCTTTTAAAGCTGTGCGTCGCGAGTCCGACACCCGTCTCTGCCGCGTACTGCGGCACGAGTATTGGGACGAACGACCGCGCACGGCCAGAGCCGGCTGTGAAGTTCGTTAGTATCGAATAATATGGTTCGCAAGCTCTCTCCAAAGCGCGACACACAACCCTTGAGAAACTTTATTTCGAAAGTAGGAGGAGGAGGAGGAGGAGGAGGAGGAGGAGGAGGAGGAGGAGGACCGGCTGTGAAGCTCGCTTTTAAAGCCGTGCGTAGCGAATCCGACACCCGTCTCTGCCCGCGTACTGCGGCACGAGTATTGGGACGTACGACCGCGCACGGCCAGAGCCGGCTGTGAAGTCCATTTGTATCGATCGCGTTCAACAACGCGCAGAGAGAGTGCAAAGGGAGAGAGAGAAAAGAGAATTTGTTTCGAGAGGACCGGCTGCGAAGCTCGCTTTTAAAGCTGTGCGTCGCGAGTCCGACACCCGTCTCTGCCGCGTACTGCGGCACGAGTATTGGGACGAACGACCGCGCACGGCCAGAGCCGGCTGTGAAGTTCGTTAGTATCGAATAATATGGTTCGCAAGCTCTCTCCAAAGCGCGACACACAACCCTTGAGAAACTTTATTTCGAAAGTAGGAGGAGGAGGAGGAGGAGGAGGAGGAGGAGGAGGAGGAGGAGGACCGGCTGTGAAGCTCGCTTTTAAAGCCGTGCGTCGCGAGTCCGACACCCGTCTCTGCTGCGTACCGCGGCACGAGTATTGGGACGAACGACCGCGCACGGGTATTGGGACGAACGACCGCGCACGGCCAGAGCAGGCCGTGAGTCCCCTCTCCCCTCATCTAACCCAGACCTAACTTATCGAAATCGTTCTCGACAAAAGAGAGAGTGTGTGTATGGAGAGGAGGAATCGTCTGGATCCATGTATCGGGTTGTCTCTACGAAAAGACCCCGTCGTTTTCAGATTTCCCCTCTGTGTTTTCCATTTTAAGGCTTTTCAATGTACTATTCGCCCGGCCGTCAGATACGCGAGACAAGCGTTGTGCTCTCTCGGCCGTACTCTGACGGTTTCCGTCTTAACGGGACGGAAACCGTCATTTTTTTTTTTTTAAAAACGACGCTTGTATCTCCTTCGCGCGCTGGTTGGAGTTTTCAGGTATCGGCGTTCTTACGAACCGCAGAACAAGAGACATACACATATATACGATTGATGATCAATCAAATTATATACGATTACCCTGAACGGTGGATCACTTGGCTCGTGGGTCGATGAAGAACGCAGCTAATTGCGCGTCAACGTGTGAACTGCAGGACACATGAACATCGACATTTCGAACGCACATTGCGGTCCACGGATACAATTCCTGGACCACGCCTGGCTGAGGGTCGTTTACGTAACCAAATACTGCTTGCGTTGCTCCTCTAAGTCCCCGCCGTCGCTTACCTCTCCAAGAGACACAATGGTATATTATAAGAAATTGTGTGGAGGTCGCAAAGAGCGTTTTTGAGTCGGGTTGCGAAGATGCTATATACGTACGAGCGATGGATGGGCGTATCGTCGGCGTTTGACGCGGTTCTGTGTGAAAATTGCCAATTTCACATTGCGTTGTACTGTTTCCGGAGACGAAGACGATGGGTATCTGACGTGTATCACACGGACTTGCGTGAGTGTTTGCGGCGTCGCGAGTCGTGTTTATTCATGTATAAACACGACCGCCCGTGAACACCGCTCCGTGCGCGACAGATCGAAATCTCTCTCTCCGCGTGGTACGGCTCGCATTCGCGGAAGAAGCGTTTCGCACTCTCGAACGTTATACGCGCTCCCGACGTCGCCTGAAATGATGCGTATTCATATCCGAAAGGTTATACAATACATAAAAGAGTCGACACACAGAGAGACGACTACAGAGAGAATGGACACAAATACAAAATGAAAGAGAGGGATATTAATATGTGTTTGCACGCACAACGTAAGCCCCAGGGAGATATTGAACACGCCTGCGCGTGGAGATGTGCCTCTAAGTAAAAACACGAGTCGACGGAGGGTCGTCGTTGCTAACGACTTCCGACAAACACAAAATTGATCTTGAAAGAGACGAGAGAAGAGTTCTTCGCGCGAGAGAGATGAGGTTTCTCGTTCTACGAACGCTTTGACGATCGATGGACAAACTTAGAGAGACAACAGGCAATG